>CAUYLG010056565.1:0-245232 GCA_963573385.1 Cacajao melanocephalus
ACAACAGATGCTGGAGAGGATGTGGAGAAATAGGAACACTTTTACACTGCTGGTGGGAGTGTAAATTAGTTCAACCATTGTGGAAGACAGTGTGGCGATTCCTCAAGGACCTAGAAATAGAAATTCCATTTGACCCAGCAATCCCATTACTGGGTATATACCCAAAGAAATATAAATCGTTCTATTATAAAGACACATGCACACATATGTTCATTGTGGTACTCTTTACAATAGCAAAGACCTAGAACCAACCCAAATGCCCATCGATGATAGACTGGACAAGGAAAATGTGGCACATATACACCATAGAATACAATGCAGCCATAAAAAACGGTTTGTGTCCTTTGTAAGCACAAAGGATGAATGTGGAAACCATCCATGAATGAGAGTTGAGTCCCACAAGAATGTCCTCCCCCGTTGAGACCAATTGCAAGCCCCAGGTTGGTTTACTTGTACTTCTGACTGATTAACTACAAATTGGGGTTCTCATGACCCCAGTGGATCATGAAATGATGAATCTGGAAACCATCATTCTCAGCAAACTGACACAAGAACAGAAAATCAAACACCGCATGTTCTCACTCATACGTGAGTGTTGAACAATGAGAACACGTAGACACAGGGAGGGGAGCATCACACACTGGGGTCTTTTGAGGGGGCTAGGGGAGGGACAGCGGGGGGTTGGGGAGGTTGGGGAGGAATAACATGGGGAGAAATGCCAGAGATAGGTGATGGGATGGAGGCAGCAAACCACATTGCCATGTATGTACCTAAACAACAATCCTGCATGATCTACACATGTACCCCAGAACCTAAAGTACAATTTTTAAAAAATATCCAATAAAATAAAGTGTATCTCCCTGGGCTAGAAAGACAGCTGCCTCCACTAAAGCAGGGCTGGTCCAGAAGTATTACCACTGGCATTAGTTATGCTTCCTTAGGCAGACAGCATGTTGAGAAATTCACATTCATCAGTCTGCCTAATCCTTACAGTAATCCTAACTGGCAGGTATTATTATATCCCAATTCACACACTTAGAGAGATTTTGTATTTTGCCTGAGATGGTAAATGTGGCTCATGGCAGTGCCAAAATGTGAATTCAGGTCCATCAGTTTCCAAATCCCAGCCCGTAATAAATGGATGTACATAGGACAGCAGATTAACAGTGCCATCAGTCACAGAGGGGACTGCTACCCAGAGTCCAGAGTAGTGAGGGCTTGAGGCACAGCCACTCTCTCCTCCTGCTGGCCTGTGTGAGGGATTGTTGGGGGAGATGACCTTGGGGGAAAGGGTCATGGTAGTAATGATGGCACCCCAAAGACAGAGCCTGCCTCTGAAGTCACATTTCTAAGTACATGACAGGCACAACCACCAACAGCAGCTTTGGTCACAAGTCAGCTGCCAAGGGGATGAGGTTTGGCCACACCACAAGCCTTGTCACCAGGACTTTGTAAAGGTCCACAAGTTCCCAGAGGCTGGACCACTAACTCCTTGTGGCTACTTCACACTGACCAGGTCCTTCTCTCTAGAGCCAGCCCATAGAGATTGGTCTTTTCTATTCAGGCTTTTGTTCTTAGAGAGCAAGTAATGCTGTCCAAGGCACATCATTCCTGGAACACTGTTTTTCATATCCTAGTGGTCAATGCTGTTATAGGTATCCCACAGAGAGGCTGTATTACCTTGCTAGGGCCACCATAACCAAGTACCATAAACTGGGTGGCCTAAACTGTAGATATTTATTTTCTCACAGTTCTGGAAGCTAAAAGTCCAAGCTCCATCTTGTCAGTAGGTGGATTTCTCCTGAGACCTCTCTCCTTGGCTTATAGATGGCAGCCTTGTCACCGTGTGCTCACACGGCCTTTCCTCTCTGCATATCTGTGTCCTGATCTGCTCTTCTCATGGGGCACCAGTCATATTGGTTAAGGACCACCCATATGACCTCATTTCAACTTCATCACCTCTTTCAAGACTCCATCTCCAAATACCTTCACATTCTGAACTGTTAAGGATTTGCTTATATATAAATATATATATTTTAGGGGATAAAATTCAGCCTAAAGAGTGGCCAAGTGTGCATTGTCATTCAAAAAGAAACTTCTAGGTTGTCTAGAGGCTGCCCATCTCTCAGCTTCTCAGACACCCAGATGTAGGGAGTTACATTTGCCTGAGTTCTCCCATATTGGGGGATCATACATATTGTTATCCAAACCAGGACACATTCCTGGTTTGTCTTGAGGAGTCTGTGATTTTATTCCTAATTGTATGTGAAGTGCTGTAAGCCCTGTAGAGCACAGAAAATTTTAAGGGTAAAAGAGGAAGTTATTAATAATAATGCCAAGAAACCAGAATAAACTGGAATCATTCCCCAGGTAAGCTGGGAAGTACGGTCTCCTATGCATAAATCCAGAACCCAAGATTTCTGCATACAGACACATTTACGGGAATAACCAGACTGTACAATGTTCCCTGAATCACTCTAGAGGAAACAGCAATGGAGACGTGAACTCTTGTTTCAGACAGTGCATCCAGGAGCCCAGGTGAGCTGATCCACCCTCCTTTCTGCTCGCTGCCAGTGAAGCCAGCCAGTAGGCTGTGCATGACTGTACCTTAGTTCCATGGCTCACTTTCCCTCTTTGCAAAGTGTGAGGACACCCCCCTCCCAAATCTCCAGAGTTCAGCTTCTAACAGCAGGTGAACGTGCTGCCCCTTTTAGGAGACACAATACCCAACTGAGGACACTACCAGCTTCCAGGAAGCATTGGGAAATGACTGGGGACATTTTAGTTGTCATGCAGACTAAAGCCAAGAGGCAACAATGCTCAACATCTTCCACTCCTGGACAACACAGACCTGTCCTGCGCAAACTGCCCAGAGGAACACAAATGCAGAATAGCAAAGCATGGGCTCTTAAACACTGCAAAGTGGGCTGGAAAATTTCTGAGGTCAGGGAGACCGTTGGCTGGTGATTCTGCCATTCCACTTACTCTGTCCCTGCCTAAGATAAAACTTGTCCTCCTTACCCTCTTCCCACTTCAGGAAAACAGTGAGTCTGGAGTAAATTTTAAGACAAGATCTGGGATTGAGTCTGGGCTCCACTGCCTAGTATTTATGTGACCTTGGGCCATCTAGCTAAGTTTTGGGGCTTCATTTTCTTCTTCTGTAGAATGGGGTACATACTTGTTCCTCCTACCTGGCTCAAAGGATTTGTGTCTCCCACAGGGTAACATTTGTAAAGCGCTTTGCAAACTGAAAATTCTGTAGCTAGGCCAGTTGTCACCATGATTAGCAGATGTGCTTACTTGAGATAGCGCCCGCTGTGAAATGGCTCTGTCTTTCCTACTGCGCTTTACCAGAAGAGAGAGGAAGAGGAGAAGGGATGGCCTCTGCAGCTTGGCTTTACTTGCTTCTCAGTCCTTCCTCCTGCTCCGTATGCTCATTACAAACAAAGGTCCACAGAGGGCACGTTTAAAACCAAGAAGTCTTCCTTGCTGTCCACCCACAGTCTGGCCTATGTCTTTATAACAAAGGCCCTCTTGGGGTTTGTTCCCTCCCTCAAATCTTCTTTGCCTCTAGGGAACAGGGAATTGGGGAGTCCGTGATTTTATTCCTAATTGCATGTGAAGTGTTGTAAACCCCGTGGAGCACATAAAATTCTAATCTATTTTAGTCCCCATTAATTTCCCACCCCTCTTCATTTATAACTTGCTCTCCTTTCTCTGTAATGCTCCCTTTTCCCTGATGGATTTGTAAATTCCCCTTTTATTCCCTTCTACCCGCTAGCCGGCATTAATTCAATCTCCAGTGAGGTCTTTTGCATGTTTCCCTTTAAATCTTCCTGGAAGTCCCAGTGCTTCTAGAGAGAAGAGTTCAAGGGTGAGTCGGGAGACAACATGGGCAGTCTGACCTCCAGCTCTGGCCCGCTCTCTGGCCTTGTCAATGTCTCACAGGTGTCAACAAGCTGCTTTGTGACTTAATTTTATTGCCTGCGAAATGGTACTCAAGGTACCTGCCCAAGGCACACTTGACAGACATGTTGTGCAGAGCAGTTAATTAGAGGTGGCCCTAGCGCCCCTCCTCTAACTCCCCAGGATTACGCCCTGCGGCCCCATTCTCTCGCATAGTGGATATAAATTTGCAACCAATACTCTCAGGTGCAAGACATGTCGCATTATTTAACTTTTCTAAATTAAATTAAATATGACTGAGCCCTCCCTTGTTAGGGTATTGAGAAGTTAAATCAAAATCATTACTAGACTTCCCCTCTGAAGGGCAATGCTGAGGTGCCAGGGATCTTACCCAGCCACTCAGCCTCCAAAAATGGATTCGGGTCTTTAGCCCACAAACTTCATAGCTCTATACACCTTATTTAAATCATCATCCTCTCCCCAAAGTGGAAACTCGGGTCCTTGCCACTAGGGTACACAGAGCCAATCCTCTCTGGGGTACTTTCCCATCCCTGAGAGCCAGGAGGGCACCCAAAATAAGGTCCCCTCCCTGAGAAAGGGAAACTCTCCCTTCATGGGGGTTGGCTCTTCTAACCATCTCTCCGACTGCCTTCATCTCCCCGCCTGCCACCACTGCCACCCCACCCTGCACGATGTTATCTCAGAAAGTGTTAGAAACAGGTTACTTTCTTCAGAAGAGGGGTCTGTTTCACAAAGGAGACTTTATGCAGAGTCTCTTTTGCAAGTTATGGAAAAATAAAATCCAGTAACAGATTAAAGTTTTGCTACCTCACCTGCTTCAAAGCTTCTTCTTTGCCCTTCCCTCCCACTTCAGCTCAGGACTGATCCAGGCATGAAGCCTGCTATGGGAAAGAGGTTCATTCCACTTATACCTCACATGCTCACCGCTCCGAGGCCTCTGCCCTGGGTGGAGGTGGAGAAGGCCAAAATGGGCACCATCTTCAGTGGACAGCCCTGCAGTGTCAGGCCTTCTGTAGATTCAAGGCCTCATACTACATTTAGAGATCCCTGCTCCACTCCCCATTGTGGGGACCTTCTACCTGAGGTTTCCTTTTTGATCTGGCCACCCTCAGTCTCTTCCTGAGCCTCTGTTCTGCCCTTCTGTTGATGTCACCATGACCTTTCAGGCCACCAGTCCACATCCAGCCTGGGAAATAGAACCCTGTACTTGCTCCCACTGAACTCTGGAAAAGCAGGCTCCCACCACAGGCCTCCACCTCAGGCTACATCAGCCATCTTTCTTTTGGAAGGTTTTTAATTTTAAACTCTTTAGGCCAGGCACCAGTCCCTAGTTACCCTGAAACTCTAGGAAACATACATTAAATCCTCCCCAGGAGTTCTCTTGAGATTTGATCCCCTTACCCCTGCCACTTGGCTGTCTCTAAAGTAATCCTTACTCTAAAACCCTTTAAATCTCCCTTTCCGATTTAATCTCAGATTCTTCTATTGACACAGCAGTTGGGAGATCCTGCAGAAGTGGTGAGCACTCATTGTTCTCAGCTTTTGGAATTCCAAAGGGTCTCATTTTATCATCCTGTTGCAAACATGTAGCATAGTCTCAGGCAGTGATGAGTATCGGGGAGCAAGGTGACAGCAAGGATCATTTGAAGAGTTGACATTAGAGCAGAGAGGTGGACAGTTGTGCGGCTGCCCAGACAGGTGTCTGGGGAAAGAGCATTCCAGGGGAGTGTTCAGCAAGGGTGTTGGCCTGGCATGCTGCAAAAGATGAGACCAGCTGGTGCAGAAGGAACAGGTAAGCTGGCTGGCCAGGAGAAGGGAAGGGTAGCTAGAGGAAGAGCATGTAGGGTTGGTCTCATATGCCTGGTCAAGAGTGTGGATGTTATTCTAGTGGATGAGAAATTCCTGGGGGTTTGGAACAAGTGAAAGGGTCAGGTGGCCTTTGTGTGGGAAATAGACTGTTGAGAAACAAGAGTGGGGGCCCCTTGAGAAGATCCTGGCAAGATCTGGCAAGAGCAGTAAGATAGCCTAATATCCTACCCTCATAGGAAGTGGTCACATTTGAGATATGTTATGAAAACGTGGGCAGCAAGATATGTTGATGGAATACATTCAGCATGTGAGAAGCAGAATTTGTAGAAGGAATCTTTTTTTAGGGGCCATCTCTTAAATGGGAGGATTCACAAGGTAACACCTATAAAGCAGTTTTTTCAAGATTTGGTCCCAGGGCTGCTATTATAGACAAAGAGACAGTTATATTCACAACCTTTTCCCAATTGCTTTATATTTGGATCTCAAGATATCAAAGTTAAGAATAAGTTTGATGGAGACGTAATAAGAATAAGAAAGAAAATTAAACTAAATATTATATTTAAGTCAGTGGCTCTCTCAACTAACCCAATGCAAGCTTAATTTTCAATCTTTGCTTAGCTCTTAAGTTTTCTTTCAGGGTTATATAAAAAAACATTAATTTATCCTCAAGGTGTTGTCTATTCTCAGTTTTTTATTGATTTCTGTTGTTGCCTGTACTGCTATTGTTTCACAGTCTCAACATCCTACTTGATACTTGAATAGAGCTGTACATTACATATATATATAGATAGATACATACACATATATATATATATATTTAACTTTCATACAGATATATTAGTTTTTAGTTGCTACTTGAAACTCCAATTTATCTCTGAAATATATCTATTTCAGTGAAAGGATTGTGAAATCTAAAATCCAAATGGCCCTGGGCAGGCAGATAATACTGTGTGGAGGAGCCGGGTGTGTAGGGACTAATAGGTGCTCTGGAGAACAGCAAAGTTCATGCCTACAGAAAGTCATTCCAAGTAAGAAAAGGAAAAGAATTAAACACTCTGCTGACAAAACAAAACCCAGTGTTTATAAGACCCATCTTCATGTTGTCTCTCCCGATTGCATGAAACATTATTTTCTCCTCTTAGACCCCAAACCTACAGTTTTCCTGATCATTTAGATGCAGATGCTAAAATATGCCCAAACAAGCACACACAAAAAGCATTCTTTGGCTTGCTTTGCAAGGACAGTGCGTATTGCTACTGTCTCTCCTGTGAGTACCTTATCTGTACTTCTCTTACATGGGGTCACTACTTTATTACTTTATTATGCATTTACAATTTGATTTTCTACTAACAAAAAGATATTCTTAAAGAGGCAACATTTTTTACTCTTCCTTTTGAGGTCTTTACAAATCTAAATAGAACAAAAATGTTTTCAAACTTTCAAACTAGTGTTTTCTTCCATTTGAATCATTCTTAATACTTTTCAAACTGCAGGCATACACTGTCTCAGTTAGGATGTGCTAGGTTATGCTACAGTAATAAGCAACTCCAAAATTTCAAAAGCTCAACATAATAAAATTCTTCCCTATGCTATATGGGTCATTGAGGGGCTTCTGATCACTGTAGTCAGTTATGGAATCAGTGCACTAAGACCAAGATTCATCTCTATACGATCTTCTGCAATCACTACTGTAGGTGAGAAGCAGGTGAGGCAAGTCAAGCCCCAGTTTGGCACATTCTACCTGAGAGTGATATACATCACTTGCTCACATTTCATTGGCCAGAGTACTTCGTATGGCAAGTAGGAGGTGCAGCCCTACCATGCACCAAAAGAAGCGAAGCCAGAAATAATTTGTTAAACTGTGCTATGAACTATAACATTCATAAAGGTATTTTTACATTAACTGCTTCCCAGAGAGAGCGAGAAACCTTTCTATTTAGCGTGTGAAAACTCAGTCAGAGAGAGACTGAGAGAGCAGAAACAAGCACCCCGTTTTCCTAAATCTTAGTTTAATGTCTTTCCATCACAGCATGCTCTCAACCCTTGGCTGTGTTAGCTAGACTTTTTTTTTTCAACTAGCTAATTTATTTATTTATACTCTCCTGGTTTCAAAGAATATTCAAGTGACATTATGCAATAGTTGTGTCATAGCCTTATTTTATTATATACACACAGAGCTTCTGGCTGTGATTATATTGCAGAAAACACAGGTTTTATAATCATTTGATTTTTTTCATTTATTTTAATGACCTATTAAAATAATGATATGGTTGATTCAATCAACTAAACTGTTTAAGATTCTTGAAAATAATGATTCCCTTGAAGGAAAATAAAAGTCATCTCAGAGGTCATCTGTGGGTGTTAGACAGACGTCTTCAAGTGTAATGTGCCACAATGATACACCCCTTGTGCTAAGAGCTGAAGGGGAGAAAAGCAGCGTCAAAATCTCCTACGTGCCTTTGAGAATCTGAGCAATAACATTCCAAATTTCCATCCACACGAGGTTGTTACAAGACGAAAGGGGGCCCTTTGGCTAGGGAATGAGATGATTCACTTAGGCAAAATGAGACAAAAATGAAATACACATTAGATGACAACAAAAGATTTGTGATCACAAATATAAATAGCTTAGGTAGTTTTATAAGAAATTTAGGCAGTGTTGTTTTCTCTCATTCTCGTCATGTATTTTTTTTTTTAGTTAGAATTAATAAATCCCGTAGATAACTGGCATTCCAGTCTTTAGTTAACAGAGACATTTGCATAACAATAATAAACCCTTTCCCTCTGCATGTGTGTGTGTCTCTGTGTGTGTGTGTGTGTGTGTGTGTGTGTGTGTGAGAGAGAGAGAGAGAGAGAGAGAGAGAGAGATGTGGTGTGTTAGCTAGTGGATGTGCATGTGTCTGCATTTCTAGGGCCCATGGGATGAAATTACAGTGAAAAATTTAGAGGCAGTGTATTTTTCTCAACTTGCTAGAGACTGGTTGCACGCTTCTTCATTTTAATAGGAATCAAATAAAGAATGCTGACTCATTAAGAGGCGGCACTGAGAGGTGTGAATTCCTAGCTGTTGGCTATGCATGGCTATGGGTTAGTATTTCAAAAGGTGAGAAAATAATTTTACTTAATGTGTAAGGAATTACATTTGAAATTTAGACCTGGAAGGTCTGTTTACAAGGGCTTTCAAACTTGAGGAATATTTCAGTTTATTGCCATAGCACTGACAAGAATATATTTTATTTGAAAGAACTACAGGAGACAAAAAAAAATATATAGTGAAGATAATAATATCTAACTCAGAAGGGGGCTGTGTCTACCACATAATAACAACACGCCAATAGTCATCATCATCATCATCATCATCATTATAATAACAAAATACCAATATACTAATGATTTTCAACCTTTTAAAAATTCTTAGCCATAAAAATCCATTATTCAAATATTATTTTAAATGGAAACCGCCTGGGTAAAATATGTATGTAAAACAAAATTGCTCTGGTTGAAGACAGAGTGGAAACCCTGAACCCCACCAGGTCTCCCAACTCCACCCCCCACCCTACCCGCACTGGGCTCTCTAGGGCATATTTGGAAAATCATTGTTTTCAAAATTATCTTTCATTTGTGTCTGATGTAGGTAAAATTTTCGACTACACAATCCCCCTCACCACTTTCCCCACAGACACACTCATAACTTCAGGGCGGGTTATTAGGCAAATGTACTAAATACAGATAATCCATAATAATGGCAACAACTCTTTACCCAACTCTGAAATGAGAATTAGAGATAATATTACACATATTATCTCTAATTCTCATTTCAGCTCTGTGTGATTGGTATTTTTATCCCTATTTTTAAAATGGGGAAAGGAGACATAAAGAGATAACACAACTGTTGAGTTAATAGAAAAGCTAGGATTTGAATCTGAGTTTTTCTTCAAAGCTTAAGCTCTTTCCACTTTACCACACTGCTCTCAAACTGGTGATCTGTGACTGTCTATGGGTTTTATAATAAGTTTTAAATTTGGTTTTCATCTTGTAATAACCCAACAACTTTAACGTATGGCAATTCTGGATCATCTCGACAGCCCCAAGATTTCAGTGTTCTTGTTTGCTTTTGTTAGCAATGACATTGTTGCCAAGTGGCACTACTTTAATGGCTCTTACTAATGAGAAAATAACAGAGGTGAACTGAATAGTAAATGATGCGTTTGTGCCAAATGAAGGCCAAACGACATCACAGCAGGCTGTACAAAGTAGTCAGATAGAGGAGAGCAGCATGCAAATAGTCAGCACATAGGTGATAATAAGGGCACGTGGAACTCTAAGGAACTTGGGCTGCAGCAGTCACTACCATGCTCATGTTGCAAACTGTGATTGAGTTTCAGGCAAACATTACTCATCACAGTACATGCATGTTCTTTACTTGAATTTTATTATGTTTATATTTGAGTTTGTATTTAGTTGATTAAGTTGTTTTGTATGTAGTAGAGTTCTTACGATAAACAGTTTTTATCTAGTTTTATGTTAAACATATTTAAATAACATAAAAATAATTTACACAGGAATCCTTGAGTATTTTTTTCCCTCTAAAGGGAGTCCACATACAATGTTTGAGTTTGAAGAATACTGCACAGAATGAATGAGTCCTCTATCTACTGGGTTTGCTCTTGGGAAACTTTCAAGTCAAGAATCTGAAGACTGGTTAGTTCTATTAAAAGTCTACTCAATTCCACCAAACAGTTGGTTGACTATTTTTTTCTTTTTTCTAAATTTACTGAAACCACCTAAAAAACTCCAAATAATAAATCTGTTCATCATAAAGGGTGTGTGTGTGTGTGTGTGTGTGTTTGTGTGTGTGTGTCCTTGAGATTGGTTTTTATGTGCCAGAAAATTTCAATTATATATCTTTAGTTGTAGTAATTAATATTAATTTTATTAGCATTATTAATCCAAAAACTTAATCCTTCCTTAAGCTTTTTAGTTCAATTTACAAACCTCATTATTTTATCTTTAAATGTAGCTAATCTCAACAATCATATTTTGAGGGCTTTTGCTAACATTTGGTCTCATTTACAAACTTGGTTAAGCACTTTTACAAACTTTAAACTACATTTATAATTTAATATCTTCAACTTCCTCTTTAAACACTTCACTTATCTGACTGGAAAACATTTCCCTGTACTTAACTGATTTTTGTAAGTCTAATAAATTAGACTTTTAAATGCAGCAAAACTTAGGTTCTCTTAAATATTTAAACATGTATATACAATTAGATCCCAACCAAAAATTATAGGACTAAGCCAATTACTCAATTGTATATTTATATTGATATTACAAGGCTAAGCCATTGTTCTAACAGGTTACTGCTGGTATTTAAACATTACTGGTAACTAAAATTCCAAATTTTTCTAAATTTCTTACACAAAGACATTACTACCATAGTTCTGGTCTTTTAAACATTTCAACAATTAATTCTAAATTTTATGAGGTTTGAAAGATGTATACACAGTGAAGAAGTAATTATTATCCACACAGTTTGGGTGGATACATTTGAGCCAGTTGAGGTTACATAAGAACCCAAGGTTTCAGCTGGGATGGTGACTGAATACTTGTCTGCAACACTGTTAGGGTATGTCTAGTTCCATTTACAATGGTTATACCAAAACCTTTCAATGAGGTGGTCTCATAAACTGTTTAGTTCATGTCTTAGTGATCAAGTAATGTACTACATGATTATTTCATTTATCCTAGAAGACTGCATTCTGAACCCAGGTTCGATTGACTGGATTTTGCTTTTCTTTGTTTCTTAAAAAACAGGAATGCATTTTCCAGTTAACTCTAAACACTTTTGGACATGTCAGAATCTTGCATTCTTTTCATGTTTTCTATCTCTTAAAATGGAATTCTAATATCTCTTATGACTGGCTGACGATTCAACCACAACTTTAAAGGTTATTCCTCTGACACAACCTAATTCTAAGACTCATCAAAATCAAATTGGAAACCTAGCCTGGTCGTTTTCAAACTTTTGCATTTGTTTGGAACTCCTTGTTCAACTGTAATGTTATACAGAACTATGAACAAATAAAAGAGACAAAAGCTTCAGATTCTATCATTTTAAAACAATGTGGACCTCCAGACATGAGATCACAGGGAAAGTTTCCCCAACTTTTATTTTTATGGTCTTGGCCATCAGCCATGAACTGTCACATCATCCTGGCTAGCAGTCGTTAAGAGTGGAGCATATGGCCACATGGCTTGGAGGCAATGAAAGCAGTAAACTATGGTCCTGGTGCTTCGGATGATTGTTGAGTCATGTGCAAAGTCCAGGTAAGGCTGAGTCATAAAAAGTGGCATGAGAAGGAGGGATTATGGAAGACTGATAGCTATTCTCTAAAATCCATGTTCCTCTTCTTTCTTCGTGCATAGCTAGAAAGATTACATTTCCCAGACTTTCTTGCAATTAGATGTGCCCATGTAACTGACTTCTAGCCAACAGATTGTGAATAGGTATATGATGTTCTCCACTTCTATTTCTATCCCAGAAAAGTCTCCCCTACCCTTTTCTCCATGCTATTTTCCCCTATGACTGGCAAGAATGGAGACAACCTTCAAAGTAATCTCAGCAGTCACAATTTGAAGATGACATATTCTCCATCAGCGTGGAGGTGAATAATTGGATGGATGAGGGCCACTTCATCAAGCTGTTCTCCCTTTCAGCACTGTTACACATCAGAAAGCAAACTTGTACTGTGTTAGAGCTATTAGATTTTGGGGACTTGCTTGTTATGATGGCTAGCTTACCTTAACTAATACAGCAATCAGTGAGACCCACCTATCCATATAGCCCTTTGCTCTAACTTCCATGAATAGTGTCTCAGTCATTGTTAATGTCTCAAGCAGAAGGTGCCCCTTGACAATGTCCACTCAGAATGATGCAAACTTGAGGCTGGTCAACAGTGGGGCCTGGTACATCCACACAAAAGAGACTCCAGCTTGCCTCATTTTCAGTGCATTCTGATTCCCTTGGAATAAGTCGGATTCCCTGACTCTTAGTCAAACTGAAAGAATGTGGAGAAGGGGGCAGTTTCTCTATTACTTGTATCTGGGGACTTTTCCTGATGGTGACAGGTGATTCCAGAGGTTGCAGGGCAGGATAGCTACATACAGAGTGACCAGCTTCCTCACAACACAGGTGTGATTACTCACGCTGATGACACAGTTGCCCAGTAACTCAGCAAAGTATATTTCCATCAAAGAAGTATCCCATGCTGAAGAACAGGTTTGAATAATTAGGAATTAGAGCCAATGGCCTTTTAGCCTTGTAGAGCAGGATCATCAGAGTGGCTGGCCTTTACCACTGGATAGACCACTCTGTCATAGAAGGGATCACTAGAACACTCTGTGGAATTGTGTACACATAGGCAGCTGCATTCTCCATTAACAGAGCATTTGTATATGTTATTTTTTCCCTCTGGCGTGCCCCCCACCTCTGCCTCCACAGTTAATTGACTGCTAGAATTATTTAACATTCAGATGAAATCTCATCTACTCGGAGAAGCCTATGATCTCTGAGTATGGGTTAGCTGTTTCCTTCTCTGTTTTTCCATAGTACCATGAGCATATTTCTATGTATTAGCCAGTTTTGTATTTATTGATTTTCTCCCTCTCACCAGACTGTGAAATGGGGGCAGTGGCTGTGTCTTTCCTCTTGCAAACCACCTTCTCTTTATCATCATATGTCACTCAAGACATATCTGTTGATGAATTAATGAGCTCTTATTTGGTATCACATAGACTGAAGAATATTAATTAGCTGGAATTTCAGTCCCCAACTACTATGTCACCATATAGTTAGAACTTATATTTCACCAGTGACCACTTCCCTGCATGCTTGATTTCTCCCTCTTAGCAACGCAGTGCTAATTTTCTAACTTCTGCTTTATTTCCCAGGATAAAAAAAGAACATGAAAGACATCAAAGGGTTAAACATGTAGCAATCTGTTTGACATGAAAAGAAAAAGACACGAAGAAATTTTAATAAAAATACAACCCTACCAGGACTTGGACTCATTACCTCTGCAATATAAGGAAGACACTAGGCAATGTGAATTTACAGGTGTTAATTAGCCAACAGAGGGCTCCTCGATTGTTCCCAGAATACCATACAAACATAGAGAAATAGAAAAATTCAATCAAAGAACATTCTCTGCCTCATAGAGAAGACTGCATGCATGCACAATGTCATGCAAATCAGCTTTAATTTACTGCATGTTTTTCTGCTTTCACCAAATTTGTTGAAGAAAATGGATCTTTCTCTGCTCATAGCTGTAAATTCCTGCGTCATCAAAGCATACACAGATCAGGATGTTGTTTTCCAACTGATGCTTGAATAATAGCGGAAGAAAACGTCTATGCAGAAATATTAAATGGATATTCCCATGGCAGCATTAATTCAGAAATACTCCCCACTGCACTATGAAGTGGGGTCTAGTTGGGTAATAAGAGCATGGATAGGTCCTTATTTTGCACCCAAGCAGTTGCTGTGTTAGGGATTCCTGTTCCCTTCCAGAAACTTGAGATGATGATTTGCATGAAGGTAAATTAAAATATATCCCTGCAGCTACAATTAATTAAACTATATTCACAATGAAACATAAGTAACACTTTAGGAGATGTATCTATACAGCATCAAACAACTGGTCTAATGTTTTCTCCCCTGCATTGATCTGTTTTCTTGGTGAATTGTGGACACAGGCACAGATAAGTTCGGCCTATCAGTGCAATTATGATAATCCAGCTACATCCATTTTCTCATTTGGGCCGTCACTCATGGAGCCCCTGCCATCTTCAGAGATTGTATTGTTCTAAGCATTCTGAGTGTCCTGAAGATGCAGACATGTTGTGATAATCATAGCTAACACTTATGTAGTGCTTACTATGTGTGAAGCACTATGTGAATCACTTTAAAATTTTTCACGTTTGTCTATTCAGTCCTCGTATCAAACCTATGAGGTAGGCATCATTATCTCCATGAAACAGAAGAGGGAACTGAGGCAGGGAGAGGTTTAGTAACTTCCCCAAGGTCCTGTAGCCAGTAAACGGGTGAGGTGGGATTCAAACTTATAGTCTAGTTTAGTCTTTGCTTTTAATCATGACCCTCTGCTGTCTCAGTTCCTAGTGAATCTTTCTTGAATGAATGAATGTGGCTCACAGAATCAGACTGAAAGGGTGATATTATTTATCAAAACAGAGATATGATTACAGACTGCCAACCAGTGGTTCTCAAAACGGGATCTGCAAGCTATTTGCAGTTCGTTAAGCTACTCCAGCTGTCATGTGCTTTTTGACAAGGACATATTAGCATCCGTTTTCTGGTTTGCATTTATATTTTGAGAAATCCAGACATTGCTCCTGGTGCCTCGTCCAAAGGAGTGAGCATCTTCTCGTGTATCATTTACTCAGAAGAAAGTCTGGGCTGTTTCCTTGTGCCTATGAGTAAGGGTAGATTCACTGGCTTCCAGGCTCTCTCTGGGCACTGCCAGAGTGGTTCACACTCTGAAAATCTTACAAGCCCTTGATCTAGGTGATGACGTTTAAAGATTGGGAAAGGTGGTGTGGTTCATGTTTACCATTGCTCTGAAGAGAGGAGGCTGCAGGACACATACTCAAGACCCAACCCTAGGCTATGGGCAGGACAAACCCAGAAGCTGACTCAGGAGGGTCATTTCTGACATTGGGAAGACATCGGGACTAGCTGACTCTTACTGTTTCCAAGCATGGTACTGTATTAGTTGGCCAAGAACCAGCTCAAGTCGGGGGAAGACAAAGAGGCCATATTTTTCCACTGATTAGTCTGTTTTGTCTAGTTATCTTGGTTCTAACAACTGCATCAGATTAACCATGTGGTAGATTGTACCACATGAAACTGCGGACATTTGGTCATTTTTTACTTACAAAAAAGTGGCAATTTTGTGTAAGACAACTTAATAATAGTCGTTCTTATATAGTACATCAAGTACTAGCATCATGGTCTTTCAACTTTAAGAGTGAGGTGAGAATCCTACCAAGCTCTTTCATTATTAATTCAGTAGTGAAGCATTTATGGGTGGCTAGGGTATGAAAGCATGATAAGGTGCACGGGCTGTACCCGGGCAGAAAGAGGAGGGAGACACCACGTGTGCCATGTGGTGATGGTGCTGCCTCCTCCAACAAGGTCTTGTGGTTGAAAAAAGCCTTCAAATTTATGTTGCTTGACATCCATAGGTGATTAGGAAACTTGTAATAAGGATACAAAATTAAACTTAATGAAAACACACTGAGTCCTTCCCATGCACATTCTCTTAAGTGCTAGAGTAGATATAAGGATGGAACAGAGATCCTAACCCCAGGGCATTTTTATTTATCAACAAATATCTTGGCCAGGCATGCTGGCTCATGCCTGTAATCCCAGCACTTTGGGAGGCCAAGGCGGGTGGATCATGCGGTCAGGAATTCGAGACCAGCCTGATCGACATGGCGAAACCCCGTCTCTACTAAAAATACAAAAATGAGCTGGGCATGGTGGTGTGTGCCTGTAATCCCAGCTACTCAGGAGGCTGAGGCAGGAGAACTGTTTGAATCCAGGAGGCGGAGGTTGCAGTGAGCCAAGATTGTGCCACTGCACTTCAGCCTGGGCGACAGAGCGAGAGTCCATCTCAAAAAATAAAATAATAAACAAATATCTTCAAGCATCTACTATGTGGTATGATCTATCTGGTCTAAGTGCTTAGGGACACTTCAGTGTTCAGAATGGAAGAAAATCCCCATCCTGGTGGAACAGTGTAGCAGAGAAGACAGACAATAAACAACAAGCAAAAAGTAATAATTATGAAAAAAGAACAGGGCAGTCAAGGGGATCCGGACTGAAATGGGGCTGAGTTTTTAAAAGGGTGGTTAGGAGTAGGCCTTCTGAGAAGGCGAGAGTTAAGCAAGGACGTGAGGGAGGCCAGGGGTCAGCCACACTGACATTTGTGGGAAGAGTATTTCTGGCAGAGGAAATCGCTAGCAGGAGCCCTAAAGTAAGAGCACCCCAGGAATGTTCAAGCAACAAGAGGGAGGCCTGTGTGGCTGAAACTTAGGGTGAACAGTTTAGTCCCTATCAGTGACCACATCGTAAGAAAACATTCAGACAATCGTCAGGTTCAACCAGAGGAAACAGCAGCCATGTGACCGTAAAAGTCTAGAAAGCATTGTTTAAAAGTTGACAAAATTGCAATCTATCAGAAGCGATGTGTAATCACAGGATAGCAATCTATAAATACAGGAGAGCCACAAGAATTAGGTGCACAGAGCCAGGGAGCTGGGGCCACAGAGAAAGTTCCCTCACACTGCCCAGAGAAAGCCACTGGGGAAAGGGGTAGAGGCTCCTCAGCTCAAGATCAAGAAATACAACCAAATACTAAGGAAAAGGGAGAACTTGGGGAAAGCGGGGTTGGCAAAGGCGTAAACCCATAGAGCAGTGCGTAAAGAAAAAAAGAAGAGAAGGAGTGTTAGAGACCTGCCGCTCCATTGGCTTGCAAATTGGAGCTCTTGGTAGAAGAGTAAGCTTGTTTTCAAGTGTAAATTAACCCAAGCTGAGCAGCTGCTATCAGAGAACAAAGGTCTGGCCAGGCCCCTGGGGAAGAACACAGGACTTAATGTCTCTCCACAGCTTGGCTTGCCTTCTCCTCAGACTTCTCTTCCTGGGTACAGGTTCACTGAATATCACAAATTGTTTACACTTCCACCCTCCCCAGAAGAAGACCACCTCAGGCAGTTGCGTGCCTGCTGCTGGTCAAGATCCACCTCAAAGGCTCTTTAAGCAACCCAATCCTCCAGGTCTTCCCAACCCCGCTTTCCCCAAGTCATCTACGTCTGTATGAAATGTGAATTGATTCAGTAACTTATAGGAGGCATGTATCTGTGATTGGAAGACCAAATGCCCTACCCCCAACGCATATCTCACCCCCACCCCCAGAAAGGAGTTCAGGAGGAGAAAGGCCACAGTGTACACATCTAATCAAGCACTCACCGGTGGTAATTTCAAGATTCCAATATGGTGTGTTGTTTAAGGAAGCTGCCACTTAAGGCGATAGCTCTGTAAAGAGTCTATTTAGACTCTTCTTGTAGTTAGGCCTGTGGTAAAGGTAAGGGCAAGAGGGGCCTTAGACTAAAGGTAAAAAAAGGAAGAAAGACACTGCATCATTATATGAAGTCCTGATTCCCTTGTGGAGAGCTGGCCTTGCCAATTGTAGTGGCTGGCAATAGGAAAATGGCTCAAATAAGTACAGAAATATTTTTCAAAGGGTGGTCCTAAGATTGCATCAGAATCGCTTGGAGTGTTTATTATAATTCACATTCCAAGGCTCTGCCCAGGCTTGCAAAACCAAAATTCCTTGGATGAGGGCCCAATAATTTAAATTTTAACAAGCTCCAGGAATGCTCCTAATATATGTATCATTTAAAAACAGCTGGTATAAATTGTAGTATTTGAGTGATTAATGTTGTTCTTTGGGAAGTGTATATGTGTGTGCAAACTTGTTTGATCCAATAGTTATCATCTGCGTTTGAAAGAATGAGAGACAGATGGGTAACTCCACAACTCAAAATGAATGGGATTTAGCCAGCCTCTATCTGACCTGAGTAATTCCACAAGACAGGAAATGTCAAAATCTTTCCCTGCCAGAGGAGGGCATGTATGTGCAAACAGAAACAGATTTGTGCTTCTCTCTTTTACTCTCTCTCACACATGTGCACACACACACACACACACACACACACACACACAGTGTATCTGGGTGAACTGCCCTGGCTAATGTCTTGAGCATGATTCCATAATGGAAACTCAGACTTGAAAAAAGGTCCAGCTGCCAGAAAGGATATGAATCCCAGGCTGCTGTAAGATTGCCTGAATGTTGTCATGGACGTTGGCATAGTGGACATTAGAGAAAGAGGTATCCTTATAGAAGAGAGCTGACTAAGCCAAGAAATATGATTAAGAAATGCAGATGTTAGTGAATGCTCTCCCTGTGACTATGTTAACATCTGGGGTGCTTTTATCACAGACTAAGGGAAAAGTCAAGATGTTTTTGCTTCAATAAGAGGCTCAACTCTTCAGTCGAGGATGGTGTACCTACAGGGCATGGGAAGGGGTACTACAGAGAATGAAGGTGAGGAAGTTAGAGATGTGTGGCCATCCCCACACTCACCCCTCACTAACAAGCATTCTGGCAAAGAACAAATATATTACTATTGAGAGAGCTGTGTCCAAGAGTTCTGCAAAGCTGACAGCACCAAAGTGAAGGGCAGCCTGTAGCAGGGCTGATAGAGAGGGGAGGAGACACAGCCAGAACAGTGTCGGGCAAGACGGGACACCTCCTTCTCAACCATCACACGCACAGCGAGCTGTGGTTCTCAAACTTTTATGACCACGCTCACTGTACGAAATACATCTCGTATTGCACACCAATACAAATGTTAAAGCAAAAGTTTAATAAAATAATCCTCAGTGCAAACACACACGATCAATATCTGATGTTTCAGGTGTGACTTTTTACTAGGAAAAACGTCTGGCTACCAGGAAAGACAGGAATCCCAAGGCCAGAACTGCACCTGATACCTATTGTCCTTTACTGGCTTAATTTACTTCATTAAGATAAATGCTGGTCTTGACTCACATAATTAAATTCCTGGGTATACACAAACACTGTGCTGGAGGAAAAAGACCTTCAAACAAAGAGGGAAAACTAGTTCATGGGTTCCATTTTACTCATATCACATCTCTTGGGTAAACTGACTCATTCAATTAAACGATGCAAAGTTATTGACTGAAATCTGGACCAGGGAGCTCATTCTTCCAAATGCAACTCTGGGGCCCTTCCTTGCAAAACCTTCTTTAGTTTTCTCCAGTTGAATTGACTGCATTCTTCTTCCTTAGACTTTGGGTTCTACCCCCTTAGAGGTTTTGCTCTTTGCTATGCAGTCCCCACATATCTATTGAATCCCTTTCTAGCAGTTGTTCACCTTGTACCAGATGCCTCAGTGGTACCAAACTACCAATGCAATCCTGACCTTAGCATCCTATTCCACTGGGAGCTTTACCGTGTTAGTTACTCTGCCTGAAATGCTCATTCCTCCCACCCTTGTCCTCTAAATTGGACCTATTTCCCTGGCTCAGTGTTTCATGCCTTCCTCTGAGAAGTCACTCTCAATCCTCCAGCCAAGGCAGCAATGGCCACTCCATTCTTCATGCAATTAGCAGGCTTTACAATATAGTTCTATTGTTGACCTGTCACAGTGGATTGCAATTGTTGACTGCCTATTTCTCTTACTAGATTATAAATAATTTAAGAACCACACATATATTTAAGGTAGTTGGATGTTGATTTTATACTCAAAGACCATATACCCAGCAACCCATGTACTTCTCTACCTTCCATTCCCTAACTGATAAGCCAGAGGAAAAAAAAATTCATGTAACCATAATTACTTTTGGGGGATAAGTCTGATATAGGAAGGAGAGAGAATTAATTTTAACATGATTTATATGACAACATTTTCATAATCTGGCCATATCCTTTGCCAGGACATCTCTGGTGTAAAGGGATAGAATGGTACTTGATCACGTGTGTTCATTAATCAATTTATTAGAACTTTCCACTTTAGATGTTTTCAGAGCTAGGAAGTTTTGGTACTGCCTAACCACAGTTGCAAAAGACCCATATGGGGTTGAAATAAACTGCTCACAGAATGGCAGTGTTAGAAAGCTTCTGCGATTCATTTACTTGAACTTCAAGAGCTTCCCTAAGTGGAGCTGTGCCGACCAGCAAGTGTATCCTGCTTGACTAAGACAGATTCACGAAGGAGTAAAGGCAGCAGTGCCCATCCACAACATGTGCAGAGTGTCTGGTATGCAGTGGGAGCTCAATACATGTGGTTGAAAGAAAGAATGAATGAATATCTCTGCAGAAGATCAGGACTGACTTTAATAAGTTGAAAATGTTCATTGCTCATGCTGTGGCAGTAGTATCAAATAACTGCTTTATAAGCATATTTTCTGGGAAAGTTGCAGAAAGGGCAAGAGAGAGACAAAACTATGGAATGGTTCTTGTCCTCAGAGGCCAAAACAAAGCCAAATGGAGACACAGTGCTCTTGGAGCTATGCAAATATCTCTTCTTTGTCCTATTTCAGTAGGGAAATCAGTTATGAGAATCTTATTCAGTTAATTTCATTTCTTTAAAGCTCTCACCCTATATTAATTAGCTGATAGAACCCTTATGGTGTGATGTGTGTTTAGGGCCATTGTAGAATGCACATTTTCACCAAAATCTGTTTTATGGGACTTGTTAGCACAGATATTATTTAGCTAAATAGCTCTTAATGATTTCTTCAGAGCCTGCTGCATCTGTTGGGTAATTCATTTTATAGCTGGGGACTTTAAAAATTCTATTTTTTTAACCTACTCAGCCCAAGTGACCTGTCTCTAGACCAAGGAGGATAATGGAGTACCATTGCGTTCAGAAGAGACTTAAAACAATACTTGATTTGTCTAGGAGTAACAAAAAGTTCCCTGAGTGTAGTACTTTATTCCATTTTGAAGAGTCTTAAAAAACACGTAATTTTTTCAAACAAGTTGCTTCAAGGGAAAAGAAGAAATTTGAATTATATCAAATACCTGGCTTTTTAAAAAATAACCTGTTGAATTAAAAAAACTGAGAGTTGATGTGAATTTGTTCGCACAAATCAGTTGCTGCCCTTGGGAGCAAGTGGACTCAGGCTCTGAAAGGTCCATCCTGTGAGTTCAATTGCAGTCAAGTCACTTGACTAACAGATCAAGGGTTTCGTGTTGCTGCAGGCAATGCCATAAAATGTCACAGAAGAACTCCCCAGCATCTCAGGGCTGGGGCAGCTGTGGCAGCAGCTCTGTGATGTCAGCAGCAGCGCTCTCATCAGGCAGTTCATTTTGCTTGTGAAATGCAAATACTGGAATGATGACAGATGGGGCTGGGAAGAAGTGTTTTTTTAAATAATTCTATAGCCCCATCAAATGTTCTGGTCTTAGGTAAAGGGGAGACTTGAATGTGGCATATATTGGAACCCCATGGTGGTCAAGAGATGTTTCTTTGTAGGGTTCTTTTTCATGCACACTTCAAGATGAAATTGAATCTCTCTGAAAATAAATCCCAGGAATCATGTCTGATGACATAAAACCCATCAATGGCTCCTGTATATTCCTCAGAACACCCATTTTAAGCATAGAGTCTGCTTGGTTTTCTGGAAGGAAACCAGATCTGTGCACTTGGCAGTACTTTTGTTCAGAGCACTGACAACCTTAGACCCATTCCAGGAAGCTAGATCCTACTTTTGGAGCCAACAGCCATTTTTCCTTTTTCAGTTGGTTCTGATAGAAAATGTGCAGAGTACCCACTGCCATAGAGTAGAGTAGTTAGTAGCCCAGGAAAGAAATAGAAATTGAATCAAATTCCCATTTCTGCCACTTACAAGTTCTGTGAACTTAGACAAGTTATTTAACTTCCCTAATGCAAATTTACTCATTTGCAAAATGAGGATAATAATATCTAATTCACAGGGCTGCAGTGAGGATTATGTGAGATAATATATATGAAATGCTTAGTGAAGTGTTGCTTATGTTGTAAGTGCTGAAAACCATTATCAGCCTTTAGCAGGGTCTTACCTAAGCTCTAGGGGGAAAGCCGGGTTTTCATGATGGCAATAAAAAGGCAAAGGCTATGTATGTAGTTACCACTAAATATTCTCACATGAAAAGAACATATAAATAGCTTCATCTGCTTTTTCTAGAACAGAGATTGGCAAATTTTCCTATAAAGGGTCAGATGGTAAATATTTTAGGATTGTAGCTATTTGATTTCTCTTGAAAGTTTGTCATAGTTGCATGAAGGCAGTCATAGATAATATGTAAACAAAGGAGTGTGACTCTGTCCCCATAAAACTTTAAATACAACCCAGGCAGCCAGCTGGACTTGATAGTTTGCCAACCTCTATTCTGGAATAGAAGCTGTTGTTTGATGAAAGACAATGGGCAATAATTCAAAGGAACAATAACCAAAATCACATCCTATTATTTCCTGCATCTCTTTGTCTACCCCTCAACCTGTACAATAGAATGTTTGGTTGATTTTAGCCACATAGAGGATTTGTTGCCTAAATTTCCAAAGGTGCTACTAGTAAATAATATACGGGTTATGGACAGTAATAACATTTAACAGACTAGATGCAATTGGCTATATAGATGAAACAAAAAGGAAATTAAAACTTGGTTAAAAAACACACTCTGCACAGGAAAACTAGATAGTCTACATCATAGAGAATTATACAATGAGATATTGATTCTCCTGACTCTCTGGTGAGTATGTTTTTAAAGTCCTAGAAAACTTAGAAGGCACAGTGAGAATTGGAAATTTTAACATCAAACACACACACGCATAAATATTCAACTGATCTTCAAAAGAAGCATGACCTTAGAAATCACTGTAGGATAAATTCCAGCTGAGTCTACACGCACAAACCTGTTTCGTAAAAAGGAAAATGATCATGTTCAAATTCAGTCTTGTCACTGACTATGTTGGGTGAAAAAAAAAGAACACGGTGGTTTAATTAGATATTTTAAAGTTAATCAGCTAGTTGTTTTCAAAATAACCAGGTTTTTCAATTGGTTTAACTTTTCTTCAGTTTTTGAGTCTGACCTTCGTGACACTGATATGCAAATCAGATTACATTCCCCTTCCCATGCCCTTCAATGGCTTCTCTTTGCTCTTGGGATAAAGACCAAACACGCTATCTGGCCCACATGTGTTTCCTTGATGCCCACTGACTTCCCACTCCAGCTGCATCTTCAGCCACCCTCCTCCAGGCTCTTTAAACCTCAACCACGCAGGTCTTTTGTCATTTCCGCCGACGTTCCAATCTCTCCCTCACCTTGGTGTAACTCACCACTACCCCTACCCCTCTGCCCCAAAATCACCACCACACACACTCTGTGTTAGTCTTATTTTCTGTACACTGTTTAGGCCTCTGTTCAAAACTTACTTCCTCGGGGAGCCTTTCCTGAGCCCCAGTCAACTGTGATAGAACCTGTCTCTAGCCTTCAAGCTCTTATTGCAGTTTTTCATTACGCATTCACTAGGATGATGATTTAATTAATGTCTGTTTTTCCCACTGGGCTATCCGTCCCCCTAGAGAGCAGGAAATGTGCCTCTATTTGAATGGCGGAGGGTTCAGCTCAGTGTCTGGAATGCAAGCAGAGCCATAATAAACAGAGGTAATGGAGTGGTCATCGGAAGGATATAGAATTAAAATGTAGCCATGAAAGGTCAAAACTGAATTTCTAAAGGATATTGCATATATTGCAATGAAAACATTGTCATTTTTCAAAACAATACAGATTTTGTTTGCTCATTGTTCTTAACTCATTTTCTAGACTTAGGTTGGCAAACTTTTTCTATAAAGATGCAGATAGTAAATATTTGGGGTTTGGGACCATATAATTTCTGTTTCAGCTACTCAACACTGCCATTGTAGCACGTTGTGGAAACCAGAGACAGTACAGAAACAAATGAATGTGGTAGAGATCTAATAAAACAAGGGATTCTCAATTTCCATACTGTTGACATTTTTGCCCAATAATTCTTTCCTGCTGGGCTATTATGTGCATTGCAGTATGATTAGCAGGATCCCTGGCCTTGACCCACTAGATGCCAATAGTATTCCCACCTCCACTAGTGACAAGCAAAAATGTCCCTAGATATTGCCAAGTGGTTTTGTGGGGAGCAAAGTCATCCCAGTTAAAACCACTGCAGTAAAATTTTATGAAAACAAGTGGCCAACTGGATTTGGCTTATGGGCTATAGTTTACTAAATCTTGATCTGGAAGAAAGAAAAAGAAAACTAGGAATTTCCTAATGGATGCTATTTCTGGAAGAGTTATTAATTTATATTATTTTCCAACTTCTTGGATTTTCTTTATGGGCTATAGATCCTTTCAAGACTTGCTTTCTCAGAGGTGGGTAAACTCTTGGAGTTTAATCAATGTAGTCCTCAGAGAGAAGCAGGGACAAGTGATTTTAGACTGAGTAAGAATTTACTTGGTCAAGTAAAGGATGCTGGCTCTGTTTATACATGAGTTACTCTCCCCATTTGGACCCCTATAATCCCTTTGATTATTAGATGAGTTTTTTGTTCTTGTTTTTTTAACTAGCTTCTAGCAAAGTATGCATTGCCAGGCAACTGACAGCGGAAGGTAGAGTGACCATGGCAGGGCTAATGTAGGTCAGCACTGGAGATCCAGCTCTTCATCTAAGGCTGAGAGCTGAAAGTATGACCGTAGAAACCATTCTATTTCTTCCCACCTTTTTTTTTTTTTACTTTCTTTTTGGAACTCAGGTACACAGGCTTGGATTTATCATGATCTTCGGATCATGATACCCTCTCATCACTGGTCAGGACATGACTCATTTTTGGCTTGTTTATATATTTATGTCATAAATATCTGTGCCTTCCCTGCCACTCCCCCAACAGAAAAAATAGAACATAGTCACTAACTGACCCGTTCCTAGGAATTCTATCTCTATCCTGCCCTGTATTTCCCCTCAACTGAGGCAACCATGTCCTGAATTTTATCTTCATCTTCCCACTTTACTTGGCCGGATGTTGGTTTTCTCATCTTCAAACGGGGAGAGGGCAAAGGGACTGTCATCTCATTTTTTAAAGCTCCACCCTTATAGCTTTAATGCTGGCTTCATTTTCCCTGGCAAGCCTCAGAAATTGTGCCACGCAAATATTTTACATCTCCAAATGGGAGAAAAAACCCTAGGCAAGTCAACGCTGTGAGAGACACACACAAAAACAGACAGATTTTGGCTCACGTTGAGGATAGCTCCTTGTGAGGCATCTTACAGCCAAGGAGTCTACAAGGTGCTAAAACCCTGAAGATGTGCTATATCAAAAAATGTTCTTCGTCTGAGAGCCAAATAGATTTATTACAAATATCGAGGCTTTTCCCCTTCCTTGGTCATTTCTCTACTTTAACATTAAAAGAGTTGTATCATTTATACAGCTCTGTTGAAGAGAATTCAGTCTATTTGCCCATGGAGCCGCAATGCTGGTATGGTAAACTTCAACACAGCATGTAATGCATGGTCTAATTTTAAATTCTTCAAAATGCCGATTTATTTGACTTTTACCAGACCAGGGAGATAAGGCAGTCATGCTCCCATGCAGCTAGACATCTCTGTATGCTTGAAATTAAACCTCAGGGAAGACGGGAACACAGGCCGGCGCACTGGGTATGAATAAAGGAGGCTGGTGCTGACATAAAAGTGAAAGAGAAGATAGAAAAGAGGAGACACTTGGGAGAAAACAATCCCTTGTGGGGAGGGAGGGAAGATGAATGTCATTAATAGCAATTTGCATCGCTATTGATTTAATGTGGGAGAAAGTGAATTCTCCTGGAGCTGTCCCTGACATATTTGGGTGAGATTCTAGCGACCTCCAGTGGAGATTCTCTAGAATTACCCTCATTGCCCCACGACACTAAGACCAATTTCTGCACTTAAACCTGTCTCCCCTTACACATATTTTGTGCTCCCGTACCTATCTGAATTGAAAACAGCTTCTCTATGCACATCATTTTTAAATAACTGGAAAAATTATAATTGTAATATAAAAATTCAAAGTAATTTTTTAAATGAAATAAATCAAATAAAAATAATGGATAAATAAAATATAATAAAACAAAGTCTGTATTTGAAGATATAAATGTTCACATCTGGGTGCTCTAGAAGACATAGTTACTTGGAAACTTGCATCTAGTCCTAGACTCACCAGAAATGTGACAGCCACAAATGCAATACATGGAAATGTACTATATTGGCATCAAGGGCCACCAGCTGCATTGCTGTAGGTTAGGTGATTTTTAAAAATAATTTTTTAAAAATCTGGTAAAATTCTAAACTAGACAAAGACAGTCTTCCCTAGATTCATTCCTAGGAAACTTAAGGCATATGAAAATTTTGCAAAATTCCTCTTAGGCAATTATAAAGAGGCTTTTCTCCTGTTCTGGTGAAGCTTTTCAAAGCTGCTGGGTTGCTGCAGCAATTCTCTATCACACTGGAGTGCTGGACTGTCCTCTGTTTTGCAGAATATTAACCAACCCTAGTCCTGCCCCGCAGATACTGATAGGACTCCTCATCAATGGAGTGATCAAAAACACCCATGCAAATGACCAAAGAGCTTCTGGGGAAAGTACCACCCTGTGAAGCATTACTGCCCAGGCCTTCCTCTGACAACACAGAGGGCCCTCCCACCCTATGGGAGTCTTCTCCTGGGGCTGCCTCCAGGACGTGGGACTGTGGGTTCTTGACCTTTTCCTCCTACTTTGGGGAATTCTTAACACTGCAGGCAGGACGTTTCTGGGGGAGCTGGGAGGGAACAGCAAAGAAGAGGTTTCAAACAGGTGAATGGTGGAGTAGGTGAAGTGAGCACAGCTCTTCAACCTGACTACAGCAGCACAGGTGGTGGAATGCCGGGTTCTGAAGCCAGTTCTCGTTACCACCAGAGTCCAGGGTTATAGCTCTGCACCAGTGGTTCTCCTGGCTGTGTTGTTTATCTTAAGTTCAAAGAGGGGCACAGTTGGCTTCACACTGCTAGGATTCTGAGAACTTTTCCTTCTAGGCTTTTGAGAGCACAACTCTCTAATTCTTAGTTGTGAACCCTTTGTGCCTAATAAAAACAAAACTATACTCAACAGAGATAATTAATAATAGCACAGTGATCCAAGAATAGATTCTGTTGTTTGTTTGTTTATTTTATGGGAATAGCACAAGTGGTTTACACTCTAAGCCAGCATTCTCCAAATTGTATTTGAAGGGACACTCACATTACTGGCCAGTTGTAGATATTTCTCTAAAAAACAAGCGTTCTTTACCAAACAAGATCAGAAGTGCTGGCTTAAATGAATTACAGCAGGCATAAATTTCACAAACTCTGGTGTGCAAATATGTAACTACTTTCTAAAATGGAACAAAAACCAACTTTTCAATCTAGTCCTATTTGGTGTCTTAGAAAAAAATATTAATGCTGACAATGCAAGGGAGACTCCACTATAGCAAGTGTCCTCTGTTAGTCCAAGGCTGTCCCCTCCACTCTTCCACTTCCTGTGGGTGACATAAAGTTAGGGTGGGGCCTACTTCTCCAGGCTTTGGCAGGGAGAGAGTGCCATGTCTTCAGGCTCTGTGCTCGGTACATCTACTGCCAAGGGGATAGGTTTTGTCTGTTTTTGGCCTCAGCCTTCCACCATGATGCCTTGGCCATCATCATCCCATCTCTTGGGGCCCTTTGGGTCTGCCAGCCCTCTTTCAAATACTCTTTCAAGGCCTTCTCCAGTACACAGACATCTTAGCTTCTTTCCCTACACCACAAGCAGGTCTGAGAAGCTCCAGGACATTTCTAGCCTGGAAGTCTCCCAAAGCTACACTATGGAATTGAGGCCCTGGCTCCTCTCCTTTAGAACCCCCAAAGTTATCTGGATTTCTATCATTACGTCATGTGGCCAATTCCCCACCAAGGGTGTTGGCCTGGGCATTGATGGGCCAGAGGGCCCCTTCTCAGAAAAACCCCATTAGTAGCTGAATCTAATGTTCTTTCCACAGGCTCAGAAAAAAACATCATCCTCCTCTATCCCTGAAGGACTTTTTATTTCCTCAGCCTATGGCCTAAAATTGGCTTGACAAATACTCTTTGGCCTTCTAAGCCAACTAATTAGAACGATGGTTCAGATGATTTTGCCTCCCAGGGAATATGTGACAATGTTTGGAGACATTTTTTTATTGTCACAGCTTGTTGGAGGGTGCTACTGCCACCTAGTGGGTGGAGGCCAGGGGTACTACTAAACATCCTGCAATGTGCAGACCAGTCCCCAATAACATAGGGTTCTCCTGCCCAGAGGGTTGACAGTGCTGAGGCTGAGAAACTCCCAGTTGTTCTTGCTATTTTGTTGTTATATCAGAGAGAAAAGGAATCAATTCATTTTCTTAAATTTCTAGCCTAATTTTATGTTCTAGTCAATGACCATACTCCTCGCTGACTGCTGTTATTTAACAACCATATTAACAATTTCCACTAGACCCTGGAAAACTGCAGACATAAGCAGTTTGAGTGAAGAGATTGGGTTTTTCTAATCTTGTAGATGACGTGCACCTGGGTACTGATAAATGCCCTCCCCTCTGCTGTCTCTGCAGATCCTTTCTGTAGAGGAGGATAGTGGAGACAGGCAGGAGTAGCCTTTCTTGTTTTTGCAAAGCTCTGAGATTTGCAGCATCCCCACCTATGGAGAATCAGTGGCTGCCTTCAAAGCAACCAGGTTTGTTGCTAGAAGGAACTGAAGAGCGGCCGTGTTCCAAGGCTCACAGGCTCATCCTGGGTCCTTCTGAATTCAGAGCTATATCCTTCATGGTACACTAGAGGGACATCAATAAGCTATATGTTCCCCTAAACATGCCCAGGAGGTCCACAGAGGTGTTCAGCCTGTGATATGCAGAACTCGGGGGTTCACAGAAGGGTTTGGAGGCTTCACACTTCAACCAGAGTTCTAATTTCCAGCTTTTTAACATGTTGGTCTTTTAGATCAAATTCAGTCTAAAGAAGTCCTTTTGAAAGTGTAAAGGAAGATGGAGACACATCCTGTGAGAAGGGGATGTGGGGTCAGTGTCTCAACAGGACACACTGCTGAGTGCTCAGGCTCCTGTCCCTTGAGCACACAGCACAGAGCAGATGGACGTGTGTGTCACTTCCCTCCCAACCACTGGAGGTGAGTTGTAAGGAACTCCAGGGAGCCCTAAGGTGATAACGATGCAGATGGTGGAGCCAGGAGATGGTCTAGGAACAAGAGAGGAAGCCATTGCATCCACGAGAGACAGAGTCTGGCCTATCCAACATCTAGCCTCTGCCTAGTCCGGGGCAAGATCTCCACCCATAGCTAACTTTGGTTTCTGCTCTCCTCTCAGCAGCCCTGTGCATCTGCCATGCTGATATTGGCTGTAGCATGTAGACGAAGAGAGAGGCTCCTGTCCTTGGGTACCCTCCTGCCGGCACCTGCTGCCTCTGTCGCGGGAGGGGGAGGATTGAGCCGTGTGGCAGCCACGTCTCCTAACGTGCAGGGCACATTTGTATCACCAGGAACATCTGTCACAGCCATAACACATTTAGTCTGGTTTTCCTGTTTATACAGCCTGAAGTGACCAGTTGGACTAAGATCTTCACAAAAGACTGATGGGGTAGGGCGGGGAAGGGTCAGAAAAGGCTGACATCATTTAAATAGAGAATTGGATACGGCTTTAAACAGGCGACTTCAGACTTTGATATCTTAAGCTACACTGTGAGTTGGCCTATAATACTCGCAGGCACTTTCTATTATGCTGGATGACAGTAAAAAGCAGGTAAGGAACGGGCCCTATTCTTAAACGAGGTCGTTCTCTATAGATGCAGAAAGTATACTGAATTAACAACAATGGGAATTGTTGTTGAATTTTCCCGTTGTATTACTGAGCAGCTGGGACACAGGGCACCAAGTCTCTAGGCTGCACACAACAACTAATACAGTGCGAAAAGATGCAAACACGGATATTTAACCCCTCTCTGGCATAAGTAAAACCTGCCCCCTTCTGAACTAACATGGTCTTTTACTGAAATAGTTATAACTTTTTATGAACAATTATTATCATCATTATTAATATTATTATGCAATGGCCCTCACCCTGCCTATAGATAATAATCATAGAGGAGCTTTAAAAACAAACCGAATGATGTCAGGGCCCAGAATGATTGAACTGAAATCCCAGGGAGCAGAGCCTAGGAATTAGAAATTTTTAAAACTTTCCCAGGAGAATCTAATGTGCCACCTCAGGCTGAGAACCACAGTTCTGGCTGTACATATAAACAGGCCAGGTGACAGAGCTTTAGCAATTTTATTGCCCAGAAAGAAATAAAGATTTTTTTCCTACCTTCTTTGGTGTGGGGCTCTAGTGCAGTGCTTCTTAAACCTGGCTGCACATTAGAGTCACCTGGGGAGCTTTAAAAACGATCGCTCTCCTGGCCCCACCCCAATCCAATTAAGCCAAAACTTCTGCCGGTGGGACTTGGCGTCAGCAGTTTTCAAAAGCCTGCTGGGTGATTCTAATGTGTGCCCAGGATTCAAACCACTGCTCTAGCACAGGGGTTCTCAACCTTGGCTACCTATTGGAATCTCCTGGGAGACTTAAAAAAAACCCTGAGACCTGGTGGGTCCCATCTCCAGAGATTCTTATTTAATTGGCCTAGTAGGAGATCTGAACATTAAAAATTGTTAAAACACTCCAAGTGACAATAGCATGCAGTCAAGATTGAGACCACTGGGTCTTCAGGAGGAAGGACTGTGCTATTTTTAAATGAAATGAATTTCTTCTTTCTGGCCCTCATAGGTATAATTTGCTTCATGGCACTGGGGAACAAGAAATTGATGTTGCTTTATATAATTCTGGCTGAAGCCCAGGTTGGTGGCACATTTGATGTCCATCTGTTGTGACTCCTTTCCACTCACCTAGAGAGTGAAGAACACCAGGGACACATCCATTTCAGTAGGGTGATTGGAGAATTATCTATTAGATTGCTTTTCTGCCTACCTAATATGGTTTGCCTGTGTCCTCACCCAAATCTCATCTTGAAGTTTCAGGTGTTGTGGGAGGGACCCAGTGGGAGGTAACTGAATCATGGGGGCAGGTCTTTCTTGTGCTGTTCTTGCAATAGTGAATACATCTCATGAGATCTGGTGGTTCTATAAGGGAGAGTTTCTTTGCACAAGCTCTCTCTCTTTGCCTGCCACCTTCCACGTAAGATGCAACTTGCTCTTTCTTGTCTTCCGCCATGATTGTGAGGCCTCCCCAGCCATCATGTGGAACTGTAAATCCATTAAACCTTTTTTTTTTTTTTTTTGTAAATTACTCAGTCTTGGGTGTGCTTTTATCAGCAGCATGAAAATGGACTAATACAGTAAATTGGTACCAGGAGTGGGCTGCTGCTGTAAAGATATCTAAAAATGTGAAAGCAACTTTGGAACTGGGTAACAGGCAGAGGTTGGAACAGTTTGGAGGGTTCAGAAAAAGACAGGAAAATGTGGGAAAGTTTGGAATTCCCTGAAGACTTGTTAAATGGCTTTGACCAAAATGCTGATAATAATATGGACAATGAAATCCAGGCTGAGGTGGTCTCAGATGGCGATGAGAAACTTGTCATGAACTCATGCAAAGGTGACTCATTATGTTTTAGCAAAGAAACTGGTGGCATTTTGCCCCTGCCCTAGAGATTTGTAGAACTTTGAACTTGAGAGAGATGATTTAGGGTATCTGGCAGAAGACATTTTTAAGCAGCAAAGCATTCAAGAGGTGACGTTTGTGCTGTTAAAGGCATTAAATTTTAAAGGGAAATAGAGGATAAAAGTTTGGAAAATTTGCAGCCTGACAATGCAACAGAAAAGATAATCCCATTTTCTGAAAAGAAATTCAAGCTGGTAGGGGGCAAGACCCCCCCTACCAGCAAAAAGATTACAACTCACTGAAGGCTCAGATGATTGTTAGCATTTTAAGCAATATTTTTTAAATTAAAATATATACATTGTTTTTAAAGACATAATGCTATTGTATGTTTAATAGTCTACAGAATTGTATAAACATAAATTTTATATAACCAAAACTAAAAACATTTTGTGTCTTGCTTTATTGTTACATTTTTTTTTGTAGTGGTCTGGACCTGAACTGTCGGTATCTCCGCAGTCCTCCTGTATACACTTTAAAAAGATATTTATTCCAATGTCTTTGTAAGAGTAGAAAATTGTAAAGATGTTGAATATAGGATAATGATTAACTGGATTATGTACAACTACAGAATGAAAAAATAACTTAGTATTAGCATTAAATCATAAAAATTTTAACTATTAGAAGAATAAAAAGATGGTATAAAGTTAAGTTAAACAAAATATGATCATGAGTCACCAAGATGGTCAAAGTGTCTCCATTTGCTACCACAACCAAGTGCAGGAAGTGGAGGAGGCCAGAAGTCATCAACTTTATTATGCAGTGACACTCCCTTTGGCCAAAAGGGCCCCATTTGAACTCCAAAGTCTGACCCACAAGATTAACTTTTCATAGTGGGAGAAGAAGGGGAAAGGAAAGGGAGAGCTATGAGGGAAAGAGCCTGAAATGACCCATATCAAGGAGGCAATTGACTTTTTAAATTTCTATTTTATTTTGCCTTCCATATTAAATAACACATAGTAATATTAGAATTTGGAAAGTATTTCTGAGAATTCACCTTTGTTGAGCCATACACAAGGCATACAGAATGCATACCTAGTATTCCAGAATGGAGAACTTCTGTGAAACATTGGCAAATTCTAGGGCCAATTGAAATTATTAGCAGAATATACTCACTTCAGAAAGACCATTTTTGAATGATTATCTGAGTCTCCATAGCAATACCAGTGACTTAGACTCAAGGCATGTGAGCAAGAGAAAGGTATTTCTACTGCAATCATATGTCATTGAACACAAGATACCTTAGGTTATAAAATACATCCCAATTTTAGATATGTTAACATGTGAAAAAAAAATCAGCGAAATAAGTGACTATAACTGAGAGTTTATTCTGTATCAAGTATCTGATATGTAGTCTTTTTTAACATTCACCACATTTTACATGTGGTGTATCCTGGTATTTTTATTTTACACGTTAGGAAATTAAAGCACAGAGAAATTAAGGAACTTACATACCATGTCATATAGCAATTAAGTGCTGGGGCTAGATTTTCAACCAATAGCAATTTGACTTTATCTGTGATGCTATCCTGATTTCAGAAATTTTGCAAATACTTTTCCTTAGGTGGAAATAAAGAGCTGTAGAACATGTGAGGTGTCTTTATAGATACCCAACTGTAAAGCCTGGACCATCAGAGATAGCTCAAAGTCACTATTTTGCAACCCCCAGGAACTAATGGATACAGATAATAATTATCAAAAGAGAGATAACAAGACCTTGTGTACTTTCTAGAGGAAATACACAAGACCACCTCTGAATTAGCCTTAACAACAACAACGATAGCAAAATCACATCTAAATTTGACCAGTCTTCTAGATTTAAGCACTCCTACATTTCTAAAGAAATACAGGAGACAGAGTAATATATTACCTATCACTATGAGAATGAAGACAGAAAAACCTGGACCACGAGAGTATGTATAGGACAAACAATGTAGTTTCTTCACAAACCAATTGCAAGGGGAAAAATAAGACATAGAAGGGGTACCTGTTAAAAGAGATTTAAGAGATGTCAGTCAATCATAAAGCATGAATTTTACTTGTATCCTGATTCAAAACAAATTATAAAAAATTATAAGATAATTAGAGAAATGTGAACCTGAAATATCTGATGATATTAAAGAATTATTGTTAATGTTTTAGGTTTGACAATGAATTATAGTTGTTTTTAAAATAGTCTTATATTTAGAGGTAGTTACTAAAGTATTCATATAAAATAATATAATTTGTTTCAAAATAATCTTAGGGTATGGGTAGTACAGGAAGCGGCTGGGGTACAAAATGAAATAAGATTGGCCATGAATTGATGGCTGCATGGGATTTACAATACAATTCTCTTTATTTCTACATACTATGATTTAAATTTTCTTGTCTATGGAGATAAGTTTTAAACAACAGTTTTAAAATCAGTTTTAAAAGTCACTTGAGTTGCCCTAGCAACGACTTTCAAAGTCCTCGCTGTTCTCTAACTACTATTGACCTTTGGCTTCTCTTCTCCATGTAGTCTCTGCCACCTTAGAACTTCCGCTCTCTAACACTGGTTACCTACATCATTTTGCCTCTTTGATCACAAGAACCTCTCAGCCAGCCTATCCAGAGATTTTAAAGAGTTTCTCCCAACCTCACCATCTACCACACACATCAAGAGAATAACGTGTCCATCCATGGGCCACTAGGTTCAGCCTTCTCACCCAGAACCTTAGCTGGAATCAACCTGCCCCAATCTAGAAATGCTTAATGAATTGATCCTTGCAAGCAACCTAATTTGATCATCCCATGCTTACTCCAGAAGGGAGGCTCAGCCTAGAACAGGAGGATATGGTTTTTATTTTCACTGACCCCTGGCACCTGCTATCATCAACCTGGCAGGATTCTCCATTGCTCAGACTAACCTCAGGCCCATACTTCAGCAGGTTGAATCTTCTTAAAAAGCCATCATAGATCTGTTCTTAGGAAGTTCTTTGTATCAGGTAAGATAAAGTTCAGCTGTAAGCAAGGGCGCTCGACCTCAGCACTGCTAACATTTTGGGCTGGATTATTCTTTGCTGTGGAGGCTGTCCTGGGCATTGTTTAGCCATCTTCCTGGCCTCTGTTTACCACATGCCAGTAGCACCTCTTCAGGTGTTACAACCAAAAGTGTATCCAGACATTGCCATGTGTCTTCCGGGTTAGCTCCCTATTGTAAGCCAATAGCCTGTGAATTACAGAAAATCCAAAATAACTGTGGCTGAGAGAGGGCAGAAATTTATTTTTCCCTCATGTAAATGAAGTCCCCAGATAAGCAGCCTGGCTAGGATGGTGGCTCCATGACCATGGGGTTTCTTCTTGTTGCCTATCAGGAACACACGGTTTCCTCACTATGGCCCCAAATACTCTAGCTACAACCATAAAGCACAGCTTCCAGACACAGGAAGGAGAAAGAGTGAAGAGCCAATGGCCTCTACCTTTAAAGACACTTCCCAGAAGTGACATAGCATAGACATCCCATGTGCCTGAATTAGTCACGTGGTCACACCTGACTACAAGGAAAGCTGAAAAATGCGTTCTCTATTCTAGGTAGACATGAACCCAGCCAGAGGTTACCATGGAGGAAAGGAAAACCAGATGCTGGGGACTGCTAGTTGTCTCCACTGCACTAAGATAAGCAGGAACCATATCTGAATATTCATGTAATCCCTCAGTTCCACCTGGCTGTATTGAAGCTGGGAGTATAAATGCAGAGAGCCCCGTCCCCTTGCCACCATGGGCTCTGCTTGGCGTTTGGCTGACTATTGATTCACAGCTTCTTCTCTAACCAGCCAGCTATACCTGCAGCCTTTTAAAAATGTTTTCTCGGCTCGGCATGGTGGCTCATACCTGTAATCCCAATACTTTGGGAGGCCGAGGTGGGCAGATCATGAGATCAGGAGTTCAAGACCAGTCTGACCAACATGGTAAAACCCCATCTCTATTAAAAATACAAAAATTAGCCGGGGATGGTGGTGTGTGCCTGTAATCCCAGCTACTCAGGAGGCTGAGGCAGGAGAATCGCTTGAATCCAGGAGGCAGAGGTTGCAGTGAGCTGAGATCGCGCCACTGCACTACAGCCTGGGCGACAGAGCAAGACTCCGTCTCTAAGTAAATAAGAAAATAAAATGCTTTCTCTCCTTTTTTATACAATTAATGAAAGTTCACTTTGAAAGTATAGATAAAACCAAAGAAAAAATTAAACATCACCCATGTCCACACTGTTTAGATCATCATTGAAAAGTTTCAGCCTGTATCTGTAATAAGAGCTATCATGTGTTGAGTGGCTACTAAGTGCCACACACAATCTCAAGTGCTTTACCTGTACCACCTGATTTAATCCTTATACTAATCTCAAGTGCTTTACTTGTACCACCTGATTTAATCCTTACAATAATCCTGTCAGGACAGTTATTGAAGTATAGAAAAAGTAACCCTAGTCTGTACTTCCTCAACAATGCTAAAAAATGGCTAGGCCAGAAGTTGAAGCCAGAAAAGGACACCAAAGTTCTTGCTCCTAAGCTCTTTACTCCATTTTTACATATTTACATTTATGTCTCTATTATGTATGCACATACACATACACACTTCTTTTGCAAAATGGGGTTATATTATTTTGTAAGCCTTTCCTTTAAACATAACAATACATCATGAACATCTTTCCATGTCTTTATATTTTCTTTTCTTTTTATTTTTAGAGATGGTGTATCGCTGTGCTGTCCAGGCTGGTCTCGAACTCCTGGCCTCAAGCTATCCTCTGGCCTTAGCCTCCCAAAGTGCAGGGATTACAGGTGTGAGCCACTGCACCTAACCTTTATATATTTTTAAATATAGTTTGGCCTAGTGCCTGAGAGCCTGATTTTGGGAGTCAGACAAATTGGGATTGGAGTTCCAGCTTAACTAGAGTCTCAGCAAGGTGGCTAACTTTTCAAAGCTTTCATTTTCTCATCTGTAAAATAGAGATAATATTAGTTTCTAATCATAAAGTCATTAGGAAGATTGTACTGATGTTACAAGTGACCTTATGGATAATCATAATGGTTAATATTTATTAAGTAACTGTCAGGTATCATCAAAAACACTTCAACATGCTAGGCATCATGATTTTTCCATAAAGTTATTTTAAATGGCAACTGTCTTCTATTTTATGGAGAGTATCCTGTGCTCTAGTTTACAATCCTGTAAATTATGTCCATGGTAAAAGCCAAGGACCTTCCTTAAATTGTTGGGATATATTAGATCCTAGATCCTTAAGGCTGCCAGGAAAGCTACCAGTAATTTCCCTTAAACAAGAGGCAACTACAAAAATGTCAGTGGATCAGCAGACTAAAGGCCCTTGCAAAGCATCACGTGCCTGATGAGCCAGGTGTTCTTATTTAGGCTGATGGCCCCATCTGAGCCCACCTTCAGCCAAGGATCAAATCTGAAGTGGTATCCATACTGGCAAACAGGCAGATTTTGTGAACTTCCTCTCTTAAAAGTGACTGCTCACACTCTCTGCTATCCTTTTAGGCAAGACTCAACTCCCATTTTTTTTGTAATTAAAGTACAGAAATCAGATATCTGATCTTGTCCTTTTCTCTTTTGTAAAGTGGTAACATTGCCTTACAAGGAGAAAATGTGTGAGAGAAAAGAGATGTAAATGACAGATATTTCGCCAACTTTGGTGGCAGAATGCAAGGACCCTTTGAAGGGAAGAGGAGGCGTTTGCAAAGGGGGAAAGACCGGGGCTGCAAAAAGAAGAGGACTTTGCAATGCAGGCAACTTGACTAGCCTCACATGTTTGCCTGCAGATCCTAACGTGTGCTCTGGGCTGTTTCAAAAATTTGTTTTGAAATTGGTCCAGAGGAGCTGCAGTTTTGTTTTCGAACACACGATGGAGCCTTTGCCTCTTAAATGGGAAATGTTTGTCCATCTTTCGGGGAGAGTCAAAAGGTTAGGGAGAGAAGTCTTCAAGGATTCCATGATCTCTGCTTGATCACTGAGCAGAGCCACAGCTCCCCGCTGCCCTCCATGAAGGGGCTGAAATTAGTTGTTTTTGCTTTGTTTCAGTGCCACCAACCAGTAGCCTACCAGCTATTCATTTGTGCTGGGTTTTGTTTTCTGGGATATTTTTCCATTCTTTCTTCAGATGAAGTCAGATGAATTCTATTTTTCAGATGAATTCTATTTTTTTTTCTTATTTAACTTGATTCTGAATTTCAAAGGCTAATTGGGGGAAAAAAGATCTGTCAAAAAAGTCATTTGGAGATTTACCTAGAAACAAGTTGACTGGCTGTCCTTTTAAGTTTTTACTAAGACTTCCTGTCTTTCTGCTTTCATGAGCATAATTGGTCTTCAGAACTACCCAGTAAAAGAGACATCATGGTGCTTTCACTGACATAAAGAAACATGCAGCTTTATATATACACACACACACTTGCAGACACACATACCTGCATGCACAAATGATCATTCACACACGTGCACACATGTATTCATGTTCATGCTGACACATGTAACCATACATACACACACATGCTCATTGTGACACAGTTACACACTTACACATATACCCACACTTACGCACCTACTCACACATGTGAACACACATGTACAAAATATGTATGTGCTTACCAACAGTCGATATCATACACATATACACTTATACATACACTTTCACACACACATCACACATTCACCCACACATGCCTTGACCTCCACAGTACGCATACACACACTCATCACATGCACACACACACACACACATACTCTTTCACACACAGACACACTCTCAAATTCACCCACAGGCTTCTAGCATGTGCTTACATATAGATCCCAAGTAAGAAAATAGGAAGCGTTAAAACATTTTTTTGCGTCCCCAGTAGTACCTAGCACAGTGCTGGACATCAAGCAAAAGCAAAGAAACAAAAACAAGCATTTGAAATAGGAGGAAGAAAACATTTAACTGACCAGCTCTTTTCTGGGTAAATTTATTTTGAAAAAGCAAACTTTGGTCCATTTATCACTCACCAAAATTTTATGTTATAAATGTCACAAACTGGAATTTGCGTCATAGCATATATAAAAAAGAAGTATCAAAAGTCAAAATATAATGCACACAGGAATGGTTACTGCTCTAAGAAAAATGTCCAAACAAGGCATGGAGTGACCAATACTTCAAGATTAGCATAAGCATTCCCATTGGACAAGGGAAAACACCAACACCTGGAGCAATTAAATGGTACTTGTCACTGAACTAAAATCTTATTAGCAGGGAGAATGTCTAACCCATCCCACTTTGCATCCCTAATATCAGCAAAATGAATGCCTGCCTGACTCCTTGTTTTCTTTTTCTTCCTCTTCTCCTTCTCGTCCTCGTCCTCCTCTTCCTCCTCCTCCTCCTCCTCCTCCTGCTCCTTCTTTTTTTCTTGAGACAAGGTCTGGCTCTGTCACTCAGGCTGGGTACAGTGTCATGATCATGGCTCACTGCAGGCTCCAGTGATTCTCCCACCTTAGCCTCTCAAGTAGCTGGGACTACTGGCAAACACGCCCAGCTAATTTTTGTGTTTTTAGTAGAGACAGAGTTTTAGCATGTTGCCCAAGCTGGTCTCAAACTCCGGGGCTCAAGCAAGCCACCCATCTCAACCTCTCAAAGTGCTAGAATTACAGGGGTGAGCCACCCTGCCCAGCCAGACTCCCTGTTTTCTTACTCAAAATATAAATATAAGAATATGGCATGAGTGTATGAGTGAGAGTGTGTAAGCATCTGTATATGAGTTGTGTGTGTTTGGTAAATATTGGCTAAATAAAAGGCGGCTTAAAGTCACACAAGCTGAAAGGGGCACACTTGAATTCAACCCCAGTTTGTCTTTTAAGTATGTATCCTTTCTATAATAGTACAACCACTGCCATTAGAAAGCCCAGATTAAAGGTAGAATACAGAGAGGCCTCAAGGTCAAATGCCCCTGAACACAGGTCAGGACTATTCTAGTGTCACCCCAAATGCTAGCTCTCCAGTGTTTGCATGGAATCATCTCTAAATCTTGTTTAGCCAATTTACGTCACACAGCAGCTTTCTGTTTGCATGATTTTGTTTTCTTAATTTAGATACTTTTTCATATACTTTAAGCTACAAATTCCAGTTTTTGACATTTGAAAAATACTATTTGTTAATCTTTTAAATCACTTTTTTTGCTGTTTTGCATATTTGTCTCAGACTTTTCTCTGGAAACAAAGAGATACTTTTGGGGTATCCCAATATCTTAACATTTGGTTAGTATTTCTTATAAAAAGGTTCTCTTTCCAAAGAATTTTTAATTCTCTCAGAGCCATAAATAAGTTGATGCTTTTATTGGAGATTAAATAATTGAAATAAATCACCTATTTAAATGAATGAGAGAGGTTGAAAATTTCCTCATTTGTTTGTTTATAGATTCTTTGGTGCATTTAATCAAGATGTTGGGAGGAATTTTGTCAGAATCTTCCATTGTTGCTTTTTGCTGCCCATGACAGCTCTTCTCATATGACAGAAAAAATCTGTCCCCAATGAATGATTTGTGTGACTCACTGTTCAAGCTCTTCTTTCTAGGCTGTCTTCTGGAAAGGAAGTCTAAGGAGAGACACTTTCATGGGGGTCTTGAGGGAGCATCAGCATTATCAACTGACCCAAGGAAGAGTCTTTCCTAAGCAGAGGGAGCTGCCTGCAAAGCTGCAGTGCTGCATGTGGGGAGATAGGGCAAGAGACAATGTCAGAATGGTTTCCTGTCAGAGCCAGATGCCGTAAAGCATTCCTCACACACACACTAAGAGTTCATGTTAATCTCATAGGCACAATTCGGCCATGAGTCTTCATGTTGGAACAAACAAACTTGTAATAATCTCAATCCAACTGAAGGCATATAACCTGCTCCCAAACTGTGTTTCACATGCCCTCAGGCAGCCTCGCTTGTATTTAGTTTTTGAGTGACCAGGGCAAGATTCATTCAGAAGAAAGAAAATAGTTTTTGCCTAAGAATAAACTACACAGTGGTTGACCTGCTTCAGCTATTCTTTTGAGCTTGAATAGACTCAGAGTAGACTTGACCCAAGATTTCCACAAAAGCCACAAAAGAAGTTGCCCACAAATAGGAGAACCTGTGGCTAAGCTGGGGCCAGCATTTCTCTTCTCCACCTTCACCCCTTATCCCATACTGTGTGCCATGCAATTAACTTATATGAGCCTCTCTCTCCCCAGCGGGCAATGAGCTCCTTGAAGGTAAGGATCATGCCCTGTTCATGAATCATTCCACACATATTTGTAAGTGCAAAGCTGGCACCACGTGCTGTGCTAGGACCTGGAGTGACAGAGATGAGTAACACTGACAGGGTCCTTGTGCTCACGCCATAGATGATTCCAGTTCAGGGTCTTGGGAACGTACAGGGTGTAGCAGGGTCACAGGGAGGCCACCCACAGTGTACTCCAGGCGATTTCTTGGAGGCATGAAGTCTAGGTCAAGTCTCAGTCAATCTTGAAAGATGTGTAAGCAGGCATTCTCCTCCGCATTTAGTCAGTGACGTCACCCCTTCCCTACACGTCTGGTGAAGCAACAACAGGATGAAGGGGATTTGCAGAGAAGGCAGGCAGAAATAGGTAAGCCAAGATTGAGAGCCACCGAGTTCCAGGCTCATTTCTACGCAAAGCCTTGAGCGTCCCATTAGCTCTTCCCAAACACCCACCCTAAAGAGATCTCCTCTGGTTGGCAGCCCCCCAATCCCCTCCTCTGTGCCCAGCTCTCTGGCTCCACCAACCTGTCCTACGTGTAAAGACTTAGGACTTTTAAAAGTTTCCTCCTTTCCCATCCTTCCTTTTAACCCCAACAGCTTCAGTGAAAACTTGCGAGAAACAAACCTGCCAGGCCAGCTGAGAGAGGGGGCGGCTGGTGGCCCAGTGCTTCCCCGCCGGCCGTTCTCTCCGCAGGTGCCCGGCCCCTGCCTCCGCGTGCGCCTCGCAGAGCGCAAAGCGCTGTCACGACTTGGTGGCCGAGGTGATTAATTAGCGGCGTGGCCGTGCGGGGGACGCGTGCTGGCCTCCACATCTGCCCCGTGCCAGCAGGGGTCAATATGCGGTGTCCCTGCTTTCCCTCTCACTCCCTCCAAAGCCTAATTGGCTGTGACACGCGGGCCAGCTGTTGTGAGAGGTGGAGCGCGGCGGGCGTTTTCCAGGACTGACGCGGCGGGCAGGTTGACGGGCCTGTGGAGCTTGTGAGCTGCTTCCTGACGCCGACCACGTCTTTGTTCCAAGTCTGGGGCAGACGGGAGGCTCTGGGCATTCGCATCCTGTTTCTTTCTTCTGGCTTTCCTCCTGGTCACAGTCAGGAGGTTGGGTACAGAGGAAAGAGAAGAAGTTTCAGGGGTCCATAAAGGGGCCTCAGGCAGCGAGCGCTCCTGTCCACGAGCAACCAGAAATCTCTCCCTCTCCTCAACTGAAATCATTGTGCCACTGTCAATACTCTTACTGCGGGATAAATTCTACCTCATTTCTTTCTGCTTAGGAAAATATCGGCTGGGGTTGGAGAGAGAGGGTGAATGGGGTAATTTTGGAAGCCTGGGCAAGGGGAGAGTAAGATGCCAGGGTTGAGAGGGGATCTGCACCTCCAGAAATTGGCTTGAGCCTAGGAAGGAGATAGAACAGTGCTAGGAGCAGATACAGGCTTGGTATTGGTGAAATCGCAAAGGGTTTTCCCCCAGTGTGTAGGAGAAATGCGATTCTAGAGGGAATACCCTTTAAAAAAAATTGTCTTGCAAAGCTGTTTTAGAATATCTCCCTACCCAAACAGAAGTGTCCTGAAAACCACCCTGATGGTCATATTCTAACAGAATGAGCCATGCATCTCCCTGGATTGAGGAGGAAGCACAGAGGAAGGGTCTTAACATTGACTGAGCCCCCACAGCATGCCAGGAAGGGTCCTAAGCACTGCTCTATTCTTTGGAGAGGCTGAGACAGGCTCCTTGGTCTCTCCAGATCCTGCTACTCAGGGTTGAGCTAGGTGGCTAATTTGAATGATTGGTTCATTTGTTTCATTCAGTCCACAACTTTTATGGAACCTAACTCTGGGGAAGACACTGATAGGTACTAAGATGAGGAGCTGGAGGAGTCCACAGGTAAGGCTAGGGAGCATGACAAGGCAACATGACAACCCAGGGCGGGAGGTGGGATGGGAGCGTCAGGGCTAAGATTCAGGGAGGCTTCCTGGGGAAGGACGTCCTGAGCTGAGTGCCAAGGCTGAGCATCATGAATCAGTGGCAGAGTTCGGGCACAGGCAGAGGCAAGCTTAGAACTGGAACAGGCACAGATCGTTAGTGCTGTGGGGGCACCGCAGCAATCATCTGCTTCTCTCCACTCAGCCTGGAGCCCAGAGAAAGCCAAGAGCTGGGCAGGTGTGGGCATTTCTCCTCTTTAACTATACGGACAAAACCTTAAGACCACCTTCCTTTTGCAAAGCTGGACGGCTGCTTAGGCCCAGAAGTGAGAAGAGGGGATTAGAGAGGGCCTAGAGGTCCCCTCAACCAGTAGGATAGTAATAACCTTATTAGGAGAGGGGGGCTTTGCAGCACAGGTAGCATCAGCTACCACCAATGGCCCTGCAGCTGACTGCATGCTGTCAGCAGTTTGAGCCGCCCATAATTGCCTTTATCACAGAAGCTCCTGCCTCACACCTCGCTTCTCGTTAGCCCCTGCTGGGCTGCCACCCTGGCAGATGAGGAAGTGCCGCTGTGTCCTCAGCCCAGCTCCACCTCCTGGACCACCATCCTGCCGCTCCCACCCCTCCCCTCCCCACCCGAACAGTTGCCTTGCCCCTCATTCTTGGTCCTCCAGCCCTTGACTCGGGGAGCTAGAGGGGAAACAGAGAAATTAGCTTCATCCTTGGCTCTCTTGGGTCTAAACATTCTGATGTCCTCATTAAACATAAAGGAAACATTCTCCACTGTGCTGTGCAGCTAGATCAGTGGACACTTCTTTGCTCTTGGTTAAGTGTGGGCTGTTGCTCACATCACTCAATCAGCTCATGTTTGGACCATGCAGGATGGGCAAGACGCCTTGATAGAGAACAAGGGTGCTCCTTCAGACACTTGCTGTCTAACGGGGGAGGAGTGATATCACAATATACGAAGGAAAATAACAGCACAGCAGTGCAAGAGATGTCTTGATGCTGAGTGAACAAGTAGAATGAATTTAAAGGAAATGAGCAGCTAGGGCTTGACAAATACTTACCTGGCCTACCATATGCTATTGATGAGAGCTAGAGGGATGAGTCCAGGTGTGTCCCCTGACCTCGAGGAAGTCACAGCAGGGAGGTGTGTGACATTTAAGGCACACACTGAGGCCTGTGACATTTAAGGCAGAATGTACAGTGGGAGCAGGGACATTGGGTAAGGGACAGACCGAGCACACAGAGAGAGCTGGCAGAGAGCAGCGGGAGCGGTGGTTATGAGTGGAACAGGGTAGGAGGGGGTTGTGGCAGAGAGGACCCGCCGGGTGCTGCAGTCCAGCGTGGGCACGGGGCCTGCTCTAAGAGGGTTTTGCATAATCTGCAGCCACTCCTTTCATTGTGCTGTTCTCTTCCTACGTACTGTGAACAGCAGGCTCCAACCTGGGGCTTTGTAGCACAGGCCCAGGTTGCTCAGAGCCTGACAGGATCACTGCTACTCTTCATCACCTCTCTCCCTCCTATGTGGCCGTCACAGTGGGTTTCCTTCATTTTCTGCATCAGTCTTGCAAGAAGTTTTAATTTCTCTGCATAATGGATTCTCTTCCTCTTGATGTTTGTGGTCCACCTGTTTGTTTTCGGGATTTTTCATACAGAAAGATTCAGGAAGTTTTTTTGGAAAGTTAAGGTAAATCACTATCTAGTTTTAACTACGTGTTATCAAGAAATGGGCTTTACTGATTTCCGATCAACTCACTGCCATCATTGATACCACCTCCCAGAGCAGACTAAATTATTGGTGTCATGAGCTAAGCAGTAGTTTTGGCATCTGACAGGCATAGCCTTCTTAATTCCTTCAGTTAGGATTCTCATAGCTTTCCTCTGTCTGCCAAGTGCAGAGCCCAGCACTCAGCAAATGTGCTGGTAAAATGGCACCGCTTTCTCTGATCCCTCAAGGTCATCCAGTGGAGGTGTGAGGACGGCCAATTAAAGCTGAATCAGGTGCAACTTTGTGAGGGAAAAGGTGATAGCTGAGGCCCGGACAGAATTGAAATCTCTACCACCTGTTCAGCATCTCCACCTGCCACGCGGAGCTTTGCTGAGCTGCTAGAGACAGCAGTCTGTTTTGAGTACATCTTTTTCTTCACTTCAGTCTTGCTTACCCCTCTGAACTTGGTATTTGGCTGGCTCTTATAGCCCCCTAGGGCAGCTTTTCCCAGAGTATGTTTAGTGGAAATCAGACCCATGAGACACTTAATTTTAAAATAAATAAATAATAAAATAGTTGGGAGAGTTCTGGTTCTATCGTCATATGTGTTTTGAAAATGTGACCCCCTCCATCCCCATCTTGGGAATCCATTATGCACATTAGCCTATTCAAGGCTCTGAGAAGTCTTGCAGCTCAGAAAATCTGGTTTTATATACTGTGGCTGCTAAATGTATTTCACCACTGAACCCTTTTTATTAGCATCTCACAGACCTTGGGTTTTGTAGAATACACTTTGGGTAGATGTTGCTGGCCTAAAGGATCATCAATAATAGTTTGAGATATACTAATTTGCTAGGCTATTCTTGGAAATGCAAAGTCTTCTGGAGCCAAAGGAATAATTATTTCTTGTCAATCAATGGCCAGGCAGACGGCAGCCCGACTCATAGTTTTGAAATCACATCACGTGGCTGATCACCTACTCCATACAGCCAACCAACACAGAGCGCTTCAGAGGGAAGTTAAACAGAGGCACTGCGCTTCTCTTCAAAAATAGAAGGCCTGCCTTTTTTTGTGGCAGAGATAGAAAGTTGAAACATATCAAGTAAATTAATTATTTTATCATACAATTTATTTAGGAAAACAAAAATTCATATGCGCGCACACACACACAAAGGATTGTAAAGCCACCTTATTTTAATCCAAATTTGCTGTCCAGCATGTTAACTCATAGCCAAAGCAAGAATTGTATATGAACACAAGGAGGTAATAAGTCATCAAATAAACAATGCACATCATCTCTTTTCCATATCTTATGAAAAGAAAAAGTGAGATCAAATTGCAGCGAGAGATGTTGTTTCATCCACTCTTTACTTTAGCAAGCATTTTATTGGGTGCCCACAATGCTAAGAAGAAAGAGAATGTTTAGGTGAAAAAGATATCAATTGTCCCTTCAAGAAGTTAGCAGGTTTGTAGGAGAATTAACATGTAGACTCTGAAACTATAATCATAGAATCGCTGGGCTTTAAACAGAAGCCTCTTAGAGGCCATACAATTTAAGCCACCATGTTGACAGATAAGGGAACAGAGGCTTAAGGGGACTGCAAAATGCATTTAAGGCCACACGCCGTTTTGGTCACAGAGGTGAAGCTTGCATTGTCCTCCTGACTCCCACCAAGGCTCCTCCTTCTACTCCACGTCCCCAAACAGTTTGCTGGAGCCCCTAAGAGTTGCAACCAAAGTGCTACGGAGGCTTAGAGGAGAGGCCCTGGAGAAAATGAGGCCTTTAGGCTGAATCTTTAGAAATATATAAAATTTTGACAGGTTGGAGACAGTACTGAGGATGAAAGGGCATTCCAGGAGGATGGAACAGCAAAGTTTAGAAATGAAAAAGTGCAGGGCAGATTTGTATTACAGAAAAACCATCCAATTCTTGGTCAGATGCTTGGTAGAGGGGAAACATCTTATAAGGGAATTGGCCCTGAAAGATTGGTAGAGCTAAAACCCTGGGCAGCCCAGTCAAACCAAGGGCTAGATTAGGCTCAAAGCACGCCATGGTTTGAGCCATATGCAGGAACCGTGGAAGCTGTTGCATGATCAGGCCAAAGCAAGACATGCCGCAGAAGGATAAGGGCAACAGAGCAGGAAGCAGAGGGTGAGAGGCTAGAGACTTAGGAGATGCAGAAGGCGGAAATTGCTGGAGTGCTCAGAAGGAAGCATGTCTAGATGGTGAAGGACATTAACTAAGAGGATTTTTCTGGAGTCGAGAACAGGGGTGATGAAGTTTCCTCTCCATAAAAACTTTTAGTAGCAGGTTCAGTGTCATCAATTCGTCTCTCCAAAGCGCTCTAATTTTGTGCCTGGTAAGAACTGAAATTGAGGAGGGAGGGTTATGAATCCTCAACATGCTGTTAGCATGGGGTAATATAAATCTTGGGGAGAGAATTACCCTCCAGAAGCCTGGAATTATCAGTGCATGCAATTAAAACAAATCACTGAGGATTGACCTCACTCTGGCAGGGAGTCATCATGGTAATGATTCCAGAGTCCTTCTCCTTCATTCATATTCTTTCTTTTTAAATTAAGCAGATGTCCGTGTATACATATTTAATTGCTGCGAAACTCTTCATCAAGGAAGACCTGGTGCTCAAACCATACTTGAACAATATTCCCATTTGCTAGAACTTTTTCCTGGCATCTTTTGCAATATTGTTTTGCCTAGCATTGAAGAGATTTATAAATGGATTTTTCAAATACTCTTTCAAACTATTCATGTGAGTCACCTCATATTTGAATATAAGCAAATAATCTAAGTAAAATGTTTTGATGCTTCCAAATATTCAGACACTTATCATTGTAGTGTCAAGATACTCTACAATATAAGATACTCATATAATTTTATATAGCAAATGAGACAGATAGTATTATGATGACACAGGCACAGAACTGGGTCACAGTTTAATTTTTTAGCAAGAAAAAACTGTGATTTGAATGTTCTCTGCAAGTTCATTTTTGTGATTCTTGCCATTCCTGCACAATGCTATTTCATACCAACACACACACTCTCTCCCAAAGAGTTCTTCATATGAATGCCAGCAAGGCTGTGAAAACACCTCCAATCCCTGTGACCACAGGGTCTACTGCTGTTTCTGAGAGGGGAAGGAGAGCTGAAGGACCCAGCCTTATGTTCAAAGCATAAAATCAAATTTCTCACAAATTAAGAAGATATGAAAGGAGGAGGAAAGCAAAGAAGGAAGGAAAGAAAGAGACAAGGAGAAAAGAAAGCGAATGATTCAGGATCAAGCCGCTCTGTGCTGATATATCCTCTGCAAAATAATAGAGAAGCACATAGACGCCCCGGCTGTGCATGTGTATAAAGAAATCACGTGCGTATATCACAGTAGTAATTAAAACCTCTCAGTCAGATGCTATAGAGAGATTAGTTGTCACATTGTGTTAAAGGAATCCTTGCCTTATTCCCTAGAAGGGGACAGACTGCCTGCTGTCCTATCATCTGTTCCTGGGCTAGAGTGACCCTCAGCCAAAATGCCTCACTGACAGATTCTATGCACAGAAGAAGCCCTTTGCAACCTGGGACTGTTCTGCTACTAAATAAGAGAAAAAATGGATCACATCTACGGGCCCAGATACTCCACCTTGTGTCCCAACAGCCAACCCAGTTGCCTTCAACGAACACCCTAAATGCTATGTCAAAACTCTCACTTTCCAGTCTTGCTTTTCAGGAAGGCCAGTTGGGAAATTCATCAGACAACCAGGAAGGGGCAGGAGTAAAGCAGTGCAGCAGAAAGAAACTTGGTCTGGAATTCAGGGGATAGTTTCTGGTCCTCAGCTCCATCAGGCAGTATGAAACTTTAGCTGAGTACCATGACTTTCTCATCTATAAACTGAGGGGATCGCCTGGTTCCAAGTCAACCGTTAATTCTGTTATCCTAACCAAATAGAACAGATGGTGCAGCCAATAAGTTGAATGAAGAAAAATGAGGTCTATGGACATTTTTTTTCATTACCAAATAACCTGTTGATTCAGTCAAATATTTTGTCAGCCTACTGAAAAAGAAACCCCAGCCATATTAGCTTTTGTGCTTTTTTTTAGCTGATTGCTACATTGATTGAATTGATAACCTAAACCATTGGTCCCTAGATAGAAAAATTCACAAGAACTACTTGAGGACTCCACGGATACCTATTATCCCACTGGGGTGACATTTTTTTAGTTCATTGTAATTAAGTTCTCCCTTGTATTTTTGTAATGCCTTTGCCTGAAAGCAACTTGGAGACAAGAAACTCGTCTTTGACACCTTCAGAAAATAGAAAGACAGTTCACAGAATTGGGAGAAAATAACTGAAAATTATATATCTGATAATAGATTGTATCTAGAATATACAAAGGATACCTGCAACTCAATAATAAAAAGATAACTCAATTAAAAATAGGCAAAGGATCTTAAGCATGTATTTCTCCAAAGAAGATACACAAATGACCAATGAGCACATGAAAAGATGGTCAATATTCCTGGCCATCAGGAATATGCAAATCAAAACTGCAATGAGATACCACCCAATAGCTCACATTCTAGAATGCCTAGAATGAAAAGAACAGATAACAAGTGTTGGCAAGCTTGTGAAGAAATTAGAACCCTCATATATGGCTGATGGGATTATAAAATGGTACAACTACTTTCGCAAACAATCTGACAGTAACTCCAAAGGTTAAAGATTTATTACATGATCCAGAAATACCAGGAGAAATTAAAACATACAACCACACAAAAACTTGTCCATGAGTGTTCATAGCAGTATTATTCATAGTAGCCAAATGTGAAAACATCCCAAATATCCATCAAATGAGGAATAGATAACAAAATGTGGTATATCCACAGAAGGAATATTATTTGACTGTAGAGAGGAATTAAGTAATTATATGTGCTGTATGAATGAGCCTTGAAAACAATGCTAAGTGAAAGAAATCTGTCACCAGAAGATACATATTGCATGATCCTATTTATATGAAATGTCTAGAAAAGGCAGATCTATAGAGACAGAAAGTAGATTAGTAGTTTCCAGGAAATATGAAGGAGAATTGAGGGTGACTGCTAATGATATGAGGTTTTATTTAGGAGGGGGATGATGGGAATGTTCTAAAATTGATTATGATGATGGTTACATAACTATGAATGTGCTAAAAGTAACAGAACTGTATGCTTTAAATAGGTAAATTGTATGTTACGTAAATTAATCTCAATAAAGTTGCCATTTTTTAAAAAGGGGAAAAAACTGGTTTTCTTCATCTGCCCTTTTGTTCGGGATCTGAATCAGCTCCTTGCCCTCCAAAATACATTGATGCAGATTGATTTGATAATGATGATAACCACGAAGATTTTTCTTCCTTTAAATTCAAACCTTTCTTTCAGGAAACATTTGGATGTTAACTACACAATTGTAGGGAATGAAAAGTTTAGTGGAACTGCTGAAATGTTAGGTTCACATGGCAAAACAAGTCTCCATCCACATGGCCCAGTATGAAAGGGGGCTGGGTGGTCCCACAGTGACAGATTTGGCCTTGCTTAGTGCATGTTCTTCAGGTTGGGAAGGCTGACTCTGGTACCACTCAATAATCAAGACCAGTGGATTTATTTATCCTTTGTGTTCTCACTACTGACTCACCATCTGTAAAAATGTGAGTTTCCCACAGTCCAATATAAGTTCATAAAACTTATGTGTTTAGACACTGGATCCCATCTGATGGTCTAGAGTTGATGAGACTCAACAGCAACAAATTACTGTAAGAGACTGCTGGTTGTTCCAAAATATCTTCTCCTTTTCTTCCCCAGAAATCAAGTTTTAGCTGGCTACCTAGCTGCTCAGTATGGCCATCTGATTAGGTTCTGGCCAACAGACTGTGAGTAGGAGTGATGTGTGCCACTCTGGGTACTCCTAAGAGGACTGGGCATATGCTTCTCTGGTGCTTCTTAAAAAATCTTCCCACTGTATAACAGAGTTAAGCATTGGAGAAAATACCTTTGTCCAGAAAGAAATAACACCTGTCAAAGGGATGGAGTGCCCTAGGCATGGTGACTTATGCCTGTAATCCCAGCACTTGAGGTCAGGAGTTTGAGACCAGCCTGGCCAACATAGTGAAACCTGTATCTACTAAAAAAATACAAAAATTATACAGGCATGGTGGTGCATGCCTGGAGTCCCAGCTACTCAGGAGGCTGAGACATGAGAATCACTCAAAACTGGGAGGCGGAGATTGCAGTGAGTCAAGATCACGCCATTGCACTCCACCCTGGGCAGAGAGAGTGAGACTTTGTCTCAAAAAAAGAAAGAGAAGGAGAGAGAGGGAGGGAGGGAGGGAGGGAGAAAGAGAGAGAGAGAGAAGGAGAAAGAAAGAAAGAAAAGAGAAAGAAAGTAAGAAAGAAAGAGGAAAGAAGGAAGGAAGGAAGAAGGGAGGGAGGGAGGGAGGGAAGGAAGGAAGGAAGGAAAGAAGGAAGGAAGAAAAGAAGGAAGGAAGAAAGGAAGAAAGAAAAAGGATGGAGAGCCCCTATCAGTCCTGAGCAACATAATTACCACTGAACTATTCTACGAGAGAAAAATAAATTTTATCTAATTTAAGTGACTGTGTTTTGGGGTCTATTTGTTACAGCAAGTAAGACTGTACTGTAACTAATCGGACTCCCATGTTTGCACATGGGACTGATGAATAAACCAAATGCCAATTTGTTTGTCATCCCCCCTGTCTGTTATATATTTCCCAAAACAAAAATGTTTAATTCCTTCTACAGAGCATTCTTTTCCTATTCAGTATCCAAGACCATGGGAAACTGAATTAGAAGCTCTCTCATCAGATACTGTTAGAACTGATGGTTGGTTGTTAACCTGGACAAATTAGTTAAAGTGAGGAATCATTTTAAAATGATACAAACACATATAAAACATTTTATTTGAAAATATGTGGGAAACTTCCTGAAAGTCTCTTGAAAAGAGAGAGGAGTTGGGTTCTTTATCCTGCTGCTGAATGGCTGGAGCTCTGGAAGCTATATTGGACCACAAGGATGATGGTCACTTTCCAGGGATAGTGGAGCAGACACCAGGAGGGATCCTGGACCCTCTGCAACCTCATGGGACTGTCATGTCAGCCTGGACTGCCAGCTTCCAGACTTCCATTCCACGATAGATGCTGTGGGCATCAGTTTGTACATTTTATGGAAGGAATGGAGAGTGTTGGTCAGTCCAGCACATTGATTGAGGAGTAATCAATTAACAGTGTTTACAGAGAAATTAGATTCTGGAACAAGCAAAGGTTTAGATTAAAGCAAATTATATAGCTCTGCATGGTATTTCATTCAAGTTACAGAAGGGTTTAATGAATGTCTCTATCCTACAGTAAAGTATACCTCTCTTGTGACCAGAATTTTTATAACCACTGACTATCTCATTTCATATTCTCTCTGTTAGTACTGAAAACTGCTGACAAGTTTTTTAAATTTCTGATTGTTTTTAAAGTCAACATGTGCCCAGTGTATAATGTAAGACAAGTTACTATAAAATTGAATGGTTTGCAGTTTAATTGGTCTTCTTCGCTACAAATGGTCCTTTTATGTGCTGGCTATAATCATTGCCTTGGCTCCATTAGCCAGGTCCCAAAATTAGCTGAACTAAAATTACTGAAAGAAAACATCCCACCAACTATACTTGGTTAGGGATAATACCAAGGTGGTGTTTATGTAGCTTACAAAGGTCTAGATCAGAAGGGATCTGAAGTTCATTTATCAGACCCCTGCATTGCTTTCTAAGAAAAATTCCACCAGAGACATGATATTGAATCATCTTGAAAGACCTGCCACAGGAGACGGAAAATGATTAAATGGCTAAAATGAGTGCTTGTTCTGTATTATTCTTTGAAATGATTTAAAACAAGATGTGAAGCTGTAGTCACAGAAAAATGAAATAATTATTTAAAAAAAGATGAGCTCTACTGTTCATTCATTTATCCCTTTATACATTTAGCAAATGTTTCTTGAAAGCCTCTGATTTACTGTCCTAAGGGCAGGGTGTCGCAGCAGCACCCAGCTGACCAACAGAGACATATGTTCCCTTTCTTTGGTGTACAGTTGCTTCCCTACCAGGACTACATGCTCAAGCCCTTGTACATATCAGCAACAAGTTCTGGCTCATGTTACGTGACTGTAAATGATGTGTGTGACTCCTAAGCCAAGATCGTTAATATCCATCATGCCTTCTCCACATTCTCTTTCCTTCTAGGGTGACTTTGAAGACTTTCTTGAAGATGGTGGCATCACCAGATAGAAGGAATATGGGTCCCTCAGTCATCACTTGCTAGAAACCCTCCCCAAAGAATCGACCAACCAGGAATACCATATTGGATTTTGGTACAAACAAGAAAAAAATATATTTATTCTGTTAAGCCACTGAGTTTTGGGTTGCTTTGCTACAGCATTGAACCTACCTTGATTAATACTAGAGACATAGGACTGGGGATTATAAATTTCTCATTTATTGCAAGCAACTGATCCCATTATTATGATCTTATTCCATTGTAATGCAACTTTGTTAGAATATATTGGGAGTTTATGAAAACCTCCCTCTGAGTATCTTAAAAGCCTTCCTTACACAATAAAATCTCATGAAAGAATGAGAACAAACCCAAACTAATTGCATTTTGGCAAACATTTCACACATGTATTTGCAAGTTAAAATCTCTATAGACAATTGCCGAGTTTTCAGAATGGAATGTTGGAAACGATCACAAATGAGACCATCGGGTAGATGGACACATTGAGTAGGAATATTCTGCAAGGTCTGGAAAATTTAGCACTGATAGTTTGACTGCCTATTTAGTTCCTCCCACCCATGCCCCCAGGCCTTCAGATATGTATGATTTACGAAAAGGATACACTGTCAGGCAAGGTGTGATGGGATGCAGAACCCAAAGCCATGGACAACCACCACTCAAAGAATGAGGCTTGGGGTTTGGGTCTTCAGAGTACCGAGTCATGACCTGCTTACCTCTCTACAGAACTCCTGACCTACTTTATCCAACCTAGACTCTCAAGCTAGAAGATGAGAACAGCCTGGATAGTAAAAGGCAAAATATTTTTACAATCTGAAAAGAAACCAGAGCATAAGATCAGAACAGCGTGGATCGATAACCAAAATAAAAACTTCACAAAACAACACTTACCATCACTATGCACAATGCAGTCAAATATTTTCTACTCTTTTTATACAATACTAACTGAAAGCCGATAAACTCTTTTCACAATCCACTAATAAATTAGAATTCTCAGTTTGAAAACTGTCTCATCTAGTGCGTGTTATCCCTTCCTGCTAAAGTGCCCTTTCCACTGGTGCGCTCTCCTTAAATGAAGCCTGCACTTGGCCAGGCGTGGTGGCTCATGCTTGTATTCCCAGCACTTTGGGAGGCCAAGGTGGGTGTATCACAAGGTCAAGAGATCAAGACCACCTTGGCCAAAATGGCGAAACCCCATCTCCACTAAAAACACAAAAATTAGCTGGGGGTGGTGGTGCACTCCTATAGTGCCAGCTAGTCGGGAGGCAGGAGAATAGCTTGAACCTGGGAGGCAGAGGTTGCAGTGAGCCAAGATCACATCACTGCACTCCATCCTGGTGACAGAGCGAGACTCCATCTTGGAAAAAAAAAAAAAAATGACTGCACTTTAGAAGGATACAGTCTCAGTTAACTCTGTTATATGAAGAACCGAAGTCAAATTGTTACCTTCACAAGAAATAGCTGAATTTTTATTTGATTGTAAAATATATATATACTTTTCTTTAAGTTCTGGAGTCCATTTGCAGATTGTGCAGGATTGTTACACAGGTATACCATGGTGGTTTACTGCATCCATCCCCACTTCGTCTACATTAGGTATTTCTCCTAATGTTATCCCCCCAATCCCCCACCCCCTGCTATCCCTCCCCTACCTCTCCCACCCCCCAACAGGCTCTGGTGTGTGATGTTCCCCTCCCTGTATTCCTGTGTACTCAATATTCAACAACCACTTATGAGAGAGAACATGTGGTGTTTAGTTTTCTGTTCTTGGGTCAGTTTGCTGAGAATGATGGTTTCCAGCTTCATTCATGTCTCTGCAAAGGACATGAGCCCATCCTTTCTTATGGCTGCATGGCATTCCATGGTGTATATGTGCCACATTTTCTTTATCCAGTCTATCACTGATGGGCATTTGGGTTGGTTCCAAGTCTCTGCTATCATAAATAGTGTCACCATGAACATAAGTGTGCATGTGTCTTTATAGTAGAATGATTTATAATCCTTTGGGTATATACCCAGTAATGGAATAGCTGGGTCAATTTGTATTCCTATTTCTAGATCCTTGAGGAATCGCCACACTGTCTTCCATAATGGTTGAACTAATTTACACTCCCACCAACAGTGTAAAAGTGTTCCTATTTCTCCACATCCTCTCCAGCATCTGTTGTCTCCAGATTTTTTAATGATCATCATTCTAACTGGCATGAGATGGTATCTCAATGTGGCTTTGATTTGCATTTCTCTAATGACCAGTGATGATGAGCATTTATTCATATTCTTCTCTAAGCTGTTTATTCTAGTTTGCATTTCACCTAACCTTTTATCAACGTTCTTAGTTTCTTTGCATTGGGTTAGAACACGCTCCTTTAATTCAGAGAAGTTTGTTATTACCCACCTTCTGAAGCCTGCTTCTGTAAATTCATCAAAGTCATTCTCCATCCAGTTTTGTTCCCTTGCTGGTGAGGGGTTGTGATCCCTTGGAGGAGAAAAGGCGTTCTGGTTTTTGGTGAAATCATCTTTTCTGTGCTGGTTTCTTCCCATCTTCGTGGATTTATCTACCTTTGGTCTTTGAAGTTGGTGACTTTCAGATGGGATCTCTGAGTAGATGTCCTTTCTGTTGATGTTGAAGTTATTTCTTTCTGTTTTTTAGTTTTCCTTCTAAAAGTCAGGCCCCTCTGCTGAAGGACTGCTGGAGGTATACTCCAGATCCTGCTTGCCTGGGAATCACCCACAGGGGCTGCAGAACAGCAAAGATTGCTGCCTGTTCCTTTTTCTGGTAGCTTTGTCCCAGAAGGGTATCTACCAGATGTCAGCTAGCACTCTCCTGCATGAGGTGTCTCTTAGGATAAATGGGGGTCAAGGAGCCACTTAAGGAGGCAGTCTTCCCCTTTTCAGAGCTCAAGTGCTGTGCTGGGAGCTCCGTTGCTTCCTTCAGAGCTGCTGGGCAGGGACGTTTAAGTCTGCTGAAGCGGAACTCACAACCACCCCTTTTCCCAGGTGCTCTCTCCCAGGAAGGTGGGGCTTTATTTATAAGTCCCTGATGGGCTGCTGCCTTTTTTCAGAGATGTCCTGCCCTGCAAGGAGGTAGTCTAGTCACAGTCTGCCTGTAGGGGCCTTGCTGAGCTGCCATGGGCCTCTGCCCATCTGCTGTGTAAACTTCCTTGCAATTTTGTTTACACAGGCAAAGTTAGAAATGCCTCAGTTATGGCGGACTGCCTCAGTAATGGTGGACGAGCTCAAAGTGCTGTGCTGGCTGCAAAAATCTCAAGCCAGTGGGTTTCAGCTTACTGGTCTTTGCTGGGGTGGGATCCATGAAGCCAAATCACGTGGCTCCCTGCCTTCAGCCCTTTTTTTTTTTTTTTTAAGGGAAATGGGCGGTTCCGTTTCACAGGCCTTCCAGACTCCAGCAAAAATGGCCACCCAGTTTTGTGCTGGAAACCCGCGTGGCACCAGTTGGAATCTCCTGGTCTGTGGGCTATAAAGGTTGTGGGAAAAGCACGTTATCTGAGCTGGAGTGCCAGAGTGTCTGGAAAAGTCCCTGATGGCCTCCCTTGGGTGGGAGGGGGAGTCCTCCAGTCCCCTCCTCTTTCCAGGCAAGGCAACACCCCACCCTGCCCCCGTTTGCCCTCTTTGGGCTACATCTACTGTCCAATCACTCCCATTGAGATGAACCTGGTACCTTGGTCAGAAATGCAGAGAATACTCGCCTTCTGCATCGTTCTTGCTGGGAACTGCATTCTGGAGCTGTTCCTATTCAGCCATCTTGGCGGAAGCCAATATTTATTTATTTGAGACAGAGTTTCGCTCTTGTTGCCCATACTGGAGTGCAATGGCGCAGTCTCCGCTCACTGCAACCTCCGCCTCCCAGGTTCAAGTGATCCTCCTGCCTCACCCTCCTGAGTAGCTGGGATTACAGGCATGTGCCACCACACCAGGCTAATTTTGTATTTTTAGTAGCGAAGGGGTTTCACCATGTTGGTCAGGCTGATCTCAAACTCCTGACCTCAGGTGATCCACCCGCCTCAGCCTCTCAAAGTGCTGAAATTACAGGTGTAAGCCACTGCGCCCAGCCTGAATTTTTATTCCTAAAGCTGAAAGAAATCTCAGATATCTTTTCTTGCAACAGATGATTTAATAGGTCAGCTCATAAAAGTTAAAGTTCTTGGCATAGCTGATCACAGAGTTGAAGACTAGAACTCAGGTCTCCTGATGGGGGACATGTCCAGTTATTACTCTGCCACCTCTCTAAATGACTGCCTGTGTCCTCTGATAATCCATTTTGAGATTAGTAAGACAGAAAGAAAGAGTTTTGCACAGGAATGGTACTGGGTACCAGGAAAGCCCTCAAATTGTATTTGTTTATTTATTCATTTATCTATCTATTTATTTTGATGATCCAATAAGACGCTTCATTGACTAAAAAATTTATTCCTTCATATAGTTCTATGGGTTATATTTTACCGTGGTAAAACATAGAAGTTACCATCTTAACCATTTTAAGTATACAGTTCAGTGGTGTTAAGTACATTCACACTGTGCAACCATCACCACCAGCCACCTCCAGAACTCTTCATCTTGCAAAACTAAAACTGTGTACTCATTGAACAGTAACTCTCCATTCTTCCCTCCCATATCGCCTGACAACCACTGCTCTGCTCTCTTTCTCCACGTCAAATTGTGTCTTGGGGTTGCTTTTTACATCTGGGCCACCCAGCAAGCAGACATGGAACGGGCAGGTGGGATGGCTGGCTAGCTCCACACACAGGCTCACAGCATGCTGATTTTAAATGTCATCCCTTAGCTCGGCAGGTGGCGCTCTCTGACATCAGTTGACTCTGAGGCAGCTCATGGAATTAAAGGAACTGTTCATGCAAGTAAACCGGAGCTGGTGTGGAAGGTAAGAAAGGGCAGGAAGAAGGTAAACACTGATTGGCGGCTCTGCACTCTGACCACAGAAGCTGCATCCCTGCAGACTGGCAGAGGCAGACACTGTGACTGACAGCAATAAAGACAAAGCAGCTGGTGCCCCATTAATAATCACAGGCTCCGGGGAATTTGTCCCCCTGCAGACGAGGACAAACGGTGCAGGCTGTCATCAGGGTGTGCTGGGAACACCCTCCGCCACCCTGGAGGCATGACTTCATGTCCCTCACCTTTTCAACTTGCTTTCCTAGAGGCCTGTGACATTTATTTGCTGACCTCAGGGTGACATCTCATAAAGGCAAAATTATCCTAACCCAGTACCTTCGAAGCTATCAGGCTTAATCCATGTAACTCATTACAGTAAATGACAACAGCTATGATGGACAGAGCTGTAGGGGGATGTAGAGTTCTCATCTCACCCCGTCCAATCTGTCCCAAACAAACTACAATTCTATTATACACTTAATCCCTCTTGTTAATGGTGGTCTCATTTTATACAGACAATGTAAACAACTTACAAAGTCACACTAAAAACCAGAGAGAGCCATTGCCAACAGTAGTGAGGAAAGAGTGATAGCCATGAGCGATCAGCGTTACTAACAGAATTCATTAAAGGCACAGTCAAACCCTAATGAATGGCCAGCATGGATGTCTCTACGCAGGAAATCCGTATTAAATATTCACAGAGAAAACAACACGGCATCAGCTTTAGTTTGGACTTCATAAAAAGAAGAGACTCTGAAAGTAGCCAGTTCATAGATTTGACACTGCTTAGGAGTGTTGTGAGGTATGAATTGCCAAAGAATGTACTCGTATAGCTGGATGGTGAATGCTAAAGACATTTCGATTTGAAGCCAGAAACTTTGGCTGGGCACAGTGGTATACACCTGTAATCCCAGTACTTTGGGAGATGGAGACCAGAGGATTGCTTAAGCCCAGGAGTCTGAGACTAGCCTGGGCAACATGGTGAGACCTCATCTCTAAAATAAATAAATAATAATAACATAAAAATTGTATGAAGCCAAAAACTTTGGTTCATATTCAGGCTTCTCCTCTCACTAGCTGTTAAAATTGTATAAGACACAAGCTGAGCCTATTTTGTTGCTGTTGTTTGCAAAATGTATATAATACCAACTGCCTCTGCCTTCTTCATGGAACTGTAAGGATGAAATGATATACTGTAAATAAAATCACCCTCACTACAAATAGTAAAGGCTAAGTAGACACTGATTCCTGTATAGAGGCAAATGTGGGCATACACACACACACACACACACACACACACACAAACACACATACACACACACAGAAGTACAGCATTTTTATTTATTTCATTATAAGAATTCTTCAGCAGTGCTTACGAGAACGTCTGCCTGCTTCTCTGCCCTGGGGATAGTCACCACAATTCTATAAAATGATGCAAGTTGCAGAAAATGTAGAGCCATTTGCAGGACCTTGATACATCTGAAACAGAGGACGTGTAAGGTAACCACTTTGCAATGTGTGAGTTGAGGGAGAGGGTACATATACTCCAACCTTACACAGGTTTTTCCTGATACATAGAATAGATGCTATGAATTCCCAGAGTTCAGTAGAGACCTGGAATCACACTTGCTAAACTACAACGAAAAATGTCATGTTCTCGCTTGTGATGCCAGTTTTGTTGGCCTGGGTGGTGAAGGCTCTGGAGTCTCTGCTTTCTCATGGGCTTCTGCATTCATGCATTCCCATGTGCTTATGGGCAACTGTGATGCTTACACAGGGAGGTGTTCAACGGAAATCCAAAGCATGCTTTTTAAAGAGGGAAAAAGGAACCAGGCTAAATCATTCCAACCTAAAAGCTGAAAATAATGTAAGAAAACGATCTGTGAGCAAATTACATGGATCTGTGCACACACCTATCCTCACACATACAATATACATGTGCATATATCTTCTGTGGTGCCTTTATTTGGGTATCTGCCAACTAATATTATAAATCATGTATCTATTCCTAATAGTACCTCCCATCGCATACTGCTTATTTTTCTGTCTTTCCTACTATAGGCAGAGTAGTAGGAGGGCCAAGACAATGTCTAAGGAATCACTATATTTCCAACAGCTAACAAGCTGCTTAAGTTAATAAACATTAGTAAAATGAATGAATGATGAACGTGGCCACTCTCACCTCTCCTAAAAAACAATTTTCTAAAGCGTTAAAAACACATTTATTTTTATGAGAAAACTGAAGGAATTGCAGAGACAGTTTGAGCAATTTATTTTGGGGGTAGCTTTAAAAAATAAGGGAGATACCTCAAATGGTATAAGTGCCATCTTATTAGAAGGAAGTAGCATGAACTAAATCCATGGACTGTCTGTGTCAGAATCAACAAGGAGGCTTTAGAAAATATAGATATCTGGGCCCAAGACCAAGAGATTTCTGATTCAGTAGATCTTGGGGTGTGGTCCTGGTATGAGTAGTTTTTTAAAGTCCCATAGGTGATTCTAGAAGTTATTAGACTGGGGACCTTAGTCACCTTCAGGGCAAGTTCAGGCTGCATCTGATTTGAAGATAAGTCCTGCTTTGTCTAGATTCAAATCAGAAAAGCCTGCCTGGCGAGAACTCAAGATGAAATGAAGATGTTGAGCAGTTGGCTAATTATTGTGGTTTTAAATACTTGAGGTTACAAAGTATGTTTAAGCTTCTGAAGAGATCATGAGTTCAGTCTTTCACTGAGGCTGTTAGATGAAAAAGCTCTCTTTGGAGCCCAGAACAGATGCTGGGATGGAAAAGAAAAGGATAGGATTAGAATTTAAGGTGAAATAATGAATGAATGAATGAATGAATGAATGAGAAAGAAAGGGCATAGAGAAATTTAAAAGAGGTTAAGTAGCAGAATTTTTTTTTTTTGTAGTTTGTTACAGGGAAAAAAATGAAGAATTTATCTGGCTCTTAAATTGTTCCACATCCTAAGGTTTCCACTGCACCCATTTAGGGAACAAGTTTATTCAAATGTTGCAAAGAAGACACTAAGGGATGGTGAGAAGTGACTTAATTTGTGAGCAAACCAAGTTAATCTGCTCTTTTCAATTGCCATTAAGTAATGGTTAGCAGAGGAAGAATCATCTAGACCAAGTTTTAGGCACATTGGTTCTGTATTTATGGTACAGACTCACCAAATTTTGTAAAATATAAGCATTCATTCAGTTGACATTTATTGAACAATTACTTTGTGAAGGTCTCTGCTAGGCAATATGAATATTCAGATATGAATTTTGTCCGATCCTCGTCCTCTGTAACTTACTCTACAAAATCAATACCTTAGAGTTTTATAAGTCTTTGGATATTACACATTTCTTAAATCATCTCTTTCTCCCTTCCTGTATCCTCATTTACCCCCCTTATTCCTTTACCACCATAACCATGTATCTCTGTTCCAGCTACACTAAGACACTACTTAAAGAATAGTAAAACACCATTCTTTAAACATAGTAGAAATGTTCCTGCCTCTAGGCCTTAGCATTGCCTGTTCCCTGTGTTTTAAATGCTGTTCTCCAAACATCTGCATGCCTAACTCCCTATCTCCAAGTTTTGTTCGAATCTCACTTTCACAATGAGGCTTACCCGGGCTAGTCTATTTAAAATTTCAACCTGCAACACCCCACAGATATTTCTGATGCCCCTTGCTATGCTCTTTTTTCCCCCCTTAGCTCTTATATACTTCTAACATATTGCATAATCTACATATTTATTGTGTTTGCTGTTAATTATTTTCTGTTGCCTAGTAGAATGTAAGTCCTTAAAGGTAGAGAGCCTTTCCAACTGGGTCAGAGGAAGGCATGGTTACAGAAGAGTAGACAGATGCAACGTTGTTAGCTTTGCAGATGGGGGAAGGGAACCATGAACCAAGAAGTGTGGGCAGCCTCTAGATGCTGGAAAAGGCTGGAAAATGGCCTTCTAGAGCCACTAGAAGGATCATAGTCTTTCTACACCTTCAGTTTAGTCCAGTGAGACCCATATCAGACTTCTGACCTACAGAACTGCGAAACAATAAATTTGTGCTGCTCAAGACACTAAATTTGAAGTAATTTTTAATAGCAGTAATGGAAACTAATACAGGGTGGAAACCAATGTCCCTGTAACTTTCCCCCATTGGCTCTAGATCTGCCTCTGGAGTCACCAAAACACATCTACTTCCTTCTGCCCCATGGCAGACATTCAACTATTTGAAAATGCATTTCAAATCCTCCATAAATCTTTAGCTTGATAGCTAAATGTTGTCAGTGTTTTCTTACGTGACAGTTTTCAGACCTCTCATCATTATAACTATATTTTTGTCCCCACCCTCATCCAGAAGACATTAGAACCCTGAGTTAACTCTAGAGTATAATACAAGGAAATCGGGCTCTAAAAATACTCTAGATTACCAAGACCTCTGCTAGAGCACAGCTCTCGCCACCAGGCCCACACTGTGCTGTGTGTTAACGGAACCCCACATGGCTCTGCAGAGACCTTATTGTGGGGCAGTGGGAAGAGCAGAGCTTTGGAATCAAACTGACCTGACTATGAACTCTGACACTTCCACTTCCTGGCTACATGATCTCGAGAAAATTAATTAGCTTTCTTTGTATTGAACTCTAATTCATCTGCAGAAAAAAAAAAAAAAGACACTTATAGGTTGTGGGAAAAAACCCAAAATATTTGAAAATATTTTGCAGAAGGAAGGCATTCATTAAAATATTTTGGTTTCTTTTTTCTGTAGTTCTAAATATTATGTTTTCATTCATTTAAATCACATTTGAACTAACTCTTTGGGCAATGATATTGCATCTCAGCCTCGTATCAAATTTACAATTGCCTAAAAGGCTTAGGTGTTTGTTTAAGGGTATGCTTATCAAACCACCTTCCCCTATTCTGTACTGAACACTTAGTGATTTTATGGTATATTAATCTTGTTAGGTTTAGTTTACTGGCTGAGTCCTCTCATACCTTTGGGATTCTAATTTTTTCATTCACCTTGTTAGTTAGCAGCTAACAAACCATGAGATTGTCAAATGTTTCATTCAATGCCTGCGATGCCTATTTTGGCATCACTTGCCCTTAATACATTCATGCAGGATCTGAGTCCAAGTGCTCACAAGCCAGCTTCTCAAAGACCATGGATCTCGAGATTCCTCAGAAATTACTCAAGATCTTTCCAGCCAGCTCATATGCAAGTTCTCTCCTGCCCTGCAAGTAGATTGATCCACCCAGGAGACTTGCACGCAGATAGAGCCCCTGGTTTCTCTTTTGTCACCTCTCCCTTTCTCCAGGGTTTAACTTCTCTCCTATCAGCATTGATGTTCACCTTTACAGCTGAACAACACTTCTCCTTAAATAAGCATAGAAGCAAAACAAGTATTGGAGAGTTCTGTTTTCTCTGTTACCTGTTACCATTTCAATATTGACCTGCAGCAGAACTGTCCTTTCATTGTTATTGTTGTTTTCTTTCTCAAAACCTGTCTGTTGTCATCTGACACCTTTTGGTTTACTTGCAGATTGCTCCCTCCACCCTCAAAGAGGTCAGCGACATGGCACCTGTCCATCTTTGTTTATACTCACCTCAATCCATGTCATTGATGTCTGAACTTGCAGATACATTTTCTGGAGACAACCTCAGTCTTTTGTGAATATTCTTTTCCTCTTTTCTTCTATATCAGACTTTTTTTTTTTTTTTTTGAGAACTGCTGTGTAAATGAGTGCCCCTTGGTCTTAGTCTGTGGAGTTTTTTCCTACCTTTACTCTGAACTTTTTTTCTATTTTGAAACTATATTTCTAAAATATAACTGATATATCTAACTCTGCCCTATACTCTTGGGGACTATGAACAGTCAAGTGATGAAAATACAGAGCTTGCAGAGTTGAGTTTGGTCCTAGCTCCTCAGACATGATGTTGAACCATCATTGCCCACTCCCCATCACCTAGAATAGCAATGGAATCTCCCCCCTTCCTATAGGGAAAGTGGAGAGCTCTCCTTAGCCTCAGAGGGAAGACCGGCCCTGAAGGGAAAGGAGTGGGCTTAAAATCCAAAAAGTGATGACTCCTTTTATCCCTTGCAGAATTACTTTCCCTGAAGTCCAGAGAAATCTATTCTCTGGCCAAAAACCGTTGTCACCCTCTTTCCCTCTTCTCTGTACTTCCCCTTATTCAGATGCCACCTGCAGGACACTGAGGTGCAGCGAAAACACTGTGGCTAAGACCGCTGGCTCTGAAGGCAGACAGACCTGAGTTTAAATCCCAGCCTCTCTGAGCTTTAATTTCCTCATTTATAAAATGTGATAATGATATAACCTGCCACAGAGTAACATTTGAGAACTGAATAAGAATTAAGTGAGATAATGCTTGTAAACCACTCAGCTCAGTGTCTGGGAACTAACGCATGCCAATTAATATCAATTGTTATTACTCACTGGAAATATGCCCCTTCAGTGTAAAAACCCAAGCTTGTATCTACCTAGCCATTCAAGTCACTCAGTCATTCAAGTCAACTCAGGTCACCATACGATCCAGGCAAGCCACAATGGAGCATTCAATTGTGAATGCTCCATCAGTGAATATTCAAGATTGAATGCTCTATAATGGGTTTTTTCCTTCTCATTAGTTTTTTGGATTTTTTTGTTTTTATTTTTTTCTTTCAAATGCAGTTCTCTTTCAACATTGCCTGCAATAAGCTTTGGTACAGAGATTTGAGCAGGGGGCGGAGCAGGATGCACATGGAAAAAAAGAAAAAAAAAAAAACTCCAGGCAATTGCACAAAGCCTCTCCCTGGAAAGCCCAGGCTCTGAGGTGGTTAGGACACGTGGCTGCCCTCCTCCACCCCTAAAGCTCCAGCTTTGATGGTCAAGGCACAGATGGGGATTCATTCCATTCCCCACATAAAAGAGCTGTCTGAGAGTGGGAAAATGGCTGGGGTTGTCTATATAGGTGTGTATGTGTGTATATATATATATATGTGTATATATGCACGTGTGTCTATGTATATATATGTGTGTATATATGTATATATGCACACACACGTGCATATATACACGTGTGTATATATATACACACACATACACACACATATATATAATAGGCTATATTAGAAAATATATATATGTGTATACATGTATATATATGTAGATATACATACACACGTGCATATATACACATGTGTGTGTATATATATATACACATACACACACATATATATAATAGGCTATATTAGAAAATCCTCTCTATGTCTAAATATAAAACACTGGTATCCAAACATGACACCAACGGCTAGCTAAAGTGCCTGGCTTTTAAGGAGCCCGGCCTATGTGCATTTGAAGGGAAAGTTGTTCAACTGGAGTGCCCAGAATGAGGGAGGGGTGCTGGGGAAGCAGAACAATGGGGATCCCCTCCTCAGGCAGGTGGCGGGAGGAAAGTGTGTGCTGGCCAAGCGGGCCACCAAGAGCATTTGAGTCTTCTTGGTCCCAGGGCTGTCATTAATAGAAGAAAACAAAGGAACAAAGCACAGAGTGGTAGGTTCTCGGTCCATTTATAGAGACGGCTTCAAACAAAATCCGAGTCTATAAAACAAGAAGGCCAGAGCCAGCTTGGCTTTTCTGTGGAACTACCATGGAAAAACTCAGTGAGCTAGTACCTGGCTCCATTGCCCAGTTGTCCCTGAGTAGTATATTGCAGAGCCCTGTAGAAAACACCTTCATTGAGCCAGTTTACACAGAAACCAGGGAATAGTGAGGGATGTTTTTGTTTTTAGCATCTCAGCACAAGGATGGGTTTGAGAGAATAACACAGTTGAGAAAGACAGAAAACACAGCTTACCTTTGTCCATCTGTCAGAACTGGCACCAGGTTTTTGGCAATCTTTTGGGAGCCTCTTTGCCTGGGCTGGGTTCACTTGGCCCCGTCCGTTTAAGAATATTTGATTTGATTGCAGAGCAAAATGCTTCTGAAAAGCTGGGCTATTATCCCTGAAATAGAAAAATTAAAAAAATTTGAAAAGCACCTTTGAAGTCAGCTACCCAAATGAAACCTGTGACATCAGAGAGATGGCAGATAAATGGAGGGCAGAACAAGGCAGCCATTGACCATGAGGCAGCCCAGGCTGATGCCACACTTTACACCCTACCAATATAAGTCAAAGATGAAAGATGCTCTGGGCAGCCCGCCTGACCCCTGGGCCTCTGTTATCTCCAATTGATTGCACAGTGTTTTGCTCTGAACAATCCCTCACTGTCTACCTGGTGCAGGTGAATCTCAGTAGAACAGGGGCTTGGGTGGCTTGGCCAGGTTATGGGAATGCCATGCATAACACAGGGGGCCAGAGGAGGGCTTGCTTGCATGAAGTGCCGTCTTTATTACTTCTCTTATCCCTTGGATTCTGGGGACAGGGCAGCTATGTGCAAATCAGAGGCAGTGAAAAAACCCAGGGCATGTATGGTGACAGACAGGCAGCTCTCTCTCCTCTTGGGAGACTGTTGGAGACTGAAAACAAGCTCCAGCTGCCACTCTGCACCCTGAATATTTCCACACAATGTACCAGAACCTTGGAAAAACCTGGATCCCTTAATATACAACAACTCATTACTGGGCAAGCTGCTAAGGATAGTCTATCAGTCATTCTTAAACCTGAGTCTGCATTAGAAACACCTGGAGGACTTGCCGAACCACAGATGGCTGCCTCCCCAACCCCCGTGACAGATTTAGCGAATGTGCATTTCAAACAATCTCCAGGTGATGCTGTTGCTGCTGATCCATGGCCCACACTTCGAGGTGGGCTTTAAGGTAAATATCAGACTTACATTCAACCCCGCTGTTATAAAGGAGATTCGCTTGGGTTTAGTGCAGTACAGTGGAATCAGGGGCTACGCTAAGAGCCAGGTACAAAGATGAGTAGTAACCGACTGCAGCTAAACAACTCAATACAATCTAATCTCAGCAAAGTGGGACCAAATAAAGCTGAGTGGTATCAAATAAATCCCTATATTGAGTCATCTTTCCCACAGAACATTTGGGGAATAAGCAGGGTGCATGTGTATTTTTTTTAAAAGAGGTAAAATTACCTTTTAGGTATCATCAAGAGTTGGTGAATACATATTTTAGAAAGAAGATTTGGCAGAGAAATGACTTACTCTCTTTTTAAAAGCAGTTTTAGGACAAAGGCAAATGGCTCTGCATTTCTAGAAGACACACTGCTGCATGGTAATCCATGAAACTGAGGGCAAGGAAATATGGTGAAGATAAAAGGACAGGGGAAAGAAGTGGAGCCATTGCCAATTGCAGAAGTAGCTGAAAACAACAGACAAATAATTATAACTCCATTTTCCATTGGAGCCTGCCTAGGCACCCATGGAAGAGGGTGGCCAGTGGGTCCTCAAGCCTTCCTCTGTGGCACCGCCTCACCTTCTCCTTGTCTCAAGTGGTTTCCCTGTGGTTTCCCTCAGATATCTAAGGCGGCTGAGACACGGGAGGCAAATCCACTCTCAAACTGCCAAAGACTTGATTGCTTGCAGTCTTCCTTTTCTGAACTGGTATTCATTCATTCATTCAGTAAACAGCACCCCGAACAGCACCTGTGTTCCCAGTAACATGCTGGGCTTGAGGAGGTGCTACGGGACATCACCTCTGTCTTCAGAAACCTTACAAGAGAAAAGAAAGAGCCAGGCACTGTGGCATGCCTGTAATCCTATCTCTTTGGGAGGGAGAGGCAGGAGGATCACTTGAACCCGGAAGTTTGAGACCAGCCTGGACAACGTGGTGAAACCCCCGGATCTACAAAAAATTTAAAAAAATAAAAAATTAGCCTGGCATGGTGGTGTGCACCTGTATTCCCAGCTACTGGGGAGGCTGAGGTGGGAGGATTGCTTGAGCCCAGAGGGCAGAGGTTGCAGTGAGCCGAGATCATGCCACTGCACCGCAGCCTGAGCAGCCAGACCCTGTTTTTTAAAAAAAAATGAAGAGACAAGAAAGACACTCTTAATAAGTTATGGATCACTGACTAGCAATTTCAAAACCACTGTAAAAGATACTACAAGACGTAAATAATTAAGTGTTGTGTGATTATGTCATAGTAAGAAGGTAGGGCTGCAGAGGACAGGACAGTCTCCACAGAGACTGAGATGAAAACTCACAGTGAAAAGTGAGTAGGGATTATATCGTTAGAGAGGAGAAGGGGGCATTACAGAGAAAAGAAAAAGGAGGTGGGAATATAGATATCAAGGAGACAATACATAGCTTGTCCTGGATGATCCAGAGTGTTCAAACCGCATAGACCAAGTTGAGAACAGACTGCGCAACACAATGGGGCTGTCCTAAAAAACTTTGAAGTTATTCTCCAGATTGCAGGAAATCAACCATGCGTTTTATTCATTCATTTATCCAGTTCACACTTATTTAGAGCACATATTGTGAACCAAGAACAACCATCAGCTGTGAGCTCAGAAATCAGTGAGATTAGTCCTTGCTCTTCAAGCTTTCACTGTCCAGTACAGAGAGGCGCCATAGAATCAGACAATAACATAAATTAGGAATGAAATTTTGAACAAGAAAAGTGGAGGCCAGAGGAAGCAGAAGTTGGCTCTCCTTGGAGGCACTAAGGAAAAACTTCACAAAGCTGAACTCCTCAGGTGCTTGAAAAGGGGTAGACAGACTCAACGAAGGCTCCAGGCTGCACACTGTGGTCATACAAAGCTGCTTCCTACTTCTTTCTTTTCTCAACCATCACGTGTCATAAGTGAGGTAAGGAATATGGAAAGAAGGAAGGCAAGAAAGAAGGGAGGGAGAATGGGAGGAGGGAAAGAAAAAGGAAGGTAAGGAGAAAAGGAGAGAAGAAAGAAGAGGGAGAGAATATAGGCTATAGGACGGTAGGAGGGTGGAAGGACATTCAGAAGAGGTGACAGAGAGCCCTACAGAGCATTGTCATGTGCAAATGGCAACTCTAGAACTGGCATATGTGGGGTGTCCCACACTGCAGCTCTCAGGGAACAGCAGAAAGATGTTCTTCCAGAAAATGGCAAATTTTTCCTAATCTTTTTTAGTAGACTGTGTATGGCTGAATGTCTGCCTAATTCTTTGCTCAGGAACAAGTTTTGTCCCCTAGTCAAAGAAAGAGGAGGTGATTGGTCCTCACTCTGGCTTGAGGGGTTCTTAAAGTCCCTGCCTCTGTGCTGCCCCACCCTTCTAGGCTGGGATGCTGCCTCTGGCCTGACTTCACCATCTCATAACTGCCATCAATCCTGGGTCAGGGAACACGCAGGGCTTACTGGCTCCAGAGGACCACAGGTAAGAGGTGTGTATTTCAGCTCAGATGCTTTGTTGCCCTTTCTCCAGAGCATGAGACTCAGCTTTTACAAGGTAAAAGAGGTAGCTCTTTAAAAGATGAGTCCCACAAGAAAATATTACTATGAAAGCTAGTCTGGGATCACTCTGGAAATGAAAAAGAGGAAGTCTAATTTTTTCAAAACAACTCACATCTCAATGTTCAGTAAACAATTTATTTGGATAACTGAAGAAACTGTTCAATGTCTAGAAGATCAATTAATTCTTTCCAAAGGGTGATTACAGTTCAGAAATAGATGTCAACTTTCTTTTGACATATATCTTTCTTTTGCCCTGAGACTTAAGAGATTGTCCAGGCTGGGCGCGGCGTCTCACGCCTGAAATCCCAGCACTTTGGGAGGCCAAGGCGGCAGATCACAAGGTCAACAGATCGAGACATTCTGGCCAACATGGCAAAACTCCATCTCTACCAAAAATACAAAAATTAGCTGGGTGCTGTGGTACACGCCTGTAGTCCCAGCTGCTTGGGAGGCTGAGGCAGGAGAATCACTTGAACCCTGAAGGTGGAGGTTGCGGTAAGCTGAGATCGTGCCACTGCACTACAGCCTGGCAAGGGAGTGAGACTCCAACTCAAAAAAGAAAAAAAAAGAGAGAGAGAGAGAAACTTGCCAAGATCACCTTCCTTTCTTTTTCATATCTTTATTCTTTTCTTCCTTCTTTCTTTCCTTCCTTCCTCCCTCCTGTTTCTCTCTCCTTCCTCCTATTCCATTAAGCATCATTCTTCCATCTCTTACCACCAGCTCCTCCCCCTGCCCTGGGTGGAATTCCACCTAAGAGGATGTATGCTGGCCTGGGAATCTGAATTAAGTGGGCTTGGGGGTTATATGGCACCCACTACAAGCAATTTTCCCTGTCAGTCAGTTTCCTCTTATTACAAGAAGGACCTCCAGTATGGCTCCTCTTGTGGTTGGATTCCAGGTCACTGCTGTGCCCTGTGTAATTTAGGAACCTCTTTGATTATACAGGTGAATAGCTCTACTTGTTTCTCTAGCAGATGTTTGGTTAAAGTCCCTTCCCTGTGATTATGACTTTCTTTGGTCAAAAGGAAAGTAACCTGAGAAAGCTAGGTCCAGGAATGAAGATCAGGGAGGCAGCCACAAGATGAATTTTTGAACTCTCCAGACCACATTTTTGACTATACTATCCCTGAACCAACCTTATTATTAAGTATAATTACCAGCCCCAGGCACAAGCTACAGAGCCCCTACAGAGGTACTGTAGGTACCCCCAAGTTAAGCTATATTTTTTTTCCTGCACGACCATCTTATCAATTGAGGAGTTATGAACCCCTGGGTAATCAATTGGGTCAAGGTGGTTCCAAATGCCAAAGGACATTGGTAGGATACTGAGAAATGTAAAACATCCATCATTAGAACTTGAGAGTTAAGTGTGTGGAAGCCTCACTTAAAAACAATACAGATATGTTTAATGCAACATGTATTTTTCCCCCAAATATTGGTTCTTAGAAAATAAAGCTTCTTCCCAAACACCTGTATCAGCTCCAGACTTACATGATGGTCCACTCAGGAGGGTGGGAATGGGTATTGGTTTAAGGATGACCAGTCTGTATTTCATATAAGCCATACTGATCAGATAATTTGTTGGCAATAGATCCCTCTCATCTAATTGCATTAATAGAAAGCACACGGAGGGGAGCCATTCCAAGATCCAACAGCTCTGTGAGGTAGATATGATTCTTAATCCCGTATTTCAGGTAAGACAAACAAGATTGAAGAGAGACTGGCTAACTTGCCAATATAGTCTTCATTTCTTATCTTCCTTCCTCCTTCCTTCTTCTTTCCTTCCTTCCTTTTCTTCTTTCCTTCTTCCTTCCTTTTCTTCTTTCCTTCTTCCTTCCTTCTTTTTTCTTCCTTCTTTCCTTCTTTCCTTCCTTCCTCTTTCCTTCTTCCTTCCTTCCTCTTTCCTTCCTTCCCTCCTTCCTTTTTTCCCTTCTTTACTTCTTCCTTCCCTTATTCCTCCTTTTCTTTGCACTCTATATGCAAGTCTTTACAAGCACAACAGAGAACAAATAAGACAAAAAGTCCTAGCCCCCATGGAGCTCACATTCCAGTGGGGAGTAAAACAATTTTCTCTACATAATATGATACCGTAACGCCAAGTAATGAAGAGCTTTGTAAAATAATAATAAATGGGACAAGGATAGAGAATGGGGATGGTGGTGAAAAGGCTTTTATTTAATATAGATGCTCAGAGAAGGCCTAACAAGATGACATTTGAGCAGAGACTTGAATGAAAGACAGGAGGGACAAATGCAAAATGTGCTTGGCACGTGTGAGGAAGACCAAGAAGACCACTGTTACTGGAGAAAAGAACAAGAGAGAGAATGATAGGAGATGATGTTGGAAACGTAGCCAGAGCACACGTGTATAGTGTCTTGGAAGCCACAGTAAGGATTTGGATTTTCAGTGTAATGAGAACCTGTCAGTTGCTGGGGAAGGCTGTAAATGGACAATAGTGGAAGCAGTTGGTAGGGGTGGGAGGGCAAGCTGGTGTTTTGAATAGAAAGCCATGCAGTAGTCTATGCTTGGGCCAGGGTGGTAATGAGAAACATAGTGAAAATTGGCTGGATTCATGTTATCTCTGAAGCTAGGACCATAGCATTTGTCTCAGGACACAACGAAGTCTAGACTTTAACCCAGGCAAGTTGACAGCCGCTCCACATGCCCACGCTCTGGCCAACACAGCAGATAGTAAGTAGGTTTTAGTCTCACTGCAGCCACCTCCTCAATCCTCCTTTTTCTATTACGTCCTCCCCATGGTCTCTGCTGTCACCTAGTGTCCATGTGCTGCCCCCAACTCCTCCCAGCCCTTGCCCTGAGTGGTGCGCCCATCGAATACTTAGGAAGAAAATCTCACTTCTCTCAGCCTCAGTTTCTTCAACTATGAATATTACGGCTGGGATAATTGTCCTCTAAAGCCATTTTCAATTCTTACTTTCCACGGACATGATCTCTGCCCTATGATGTAGGTGGGGAAAATGTTAAGATTATGGCTACCTATGTTTTCCCTGTAGGAATATATTTTTTTAAATGTCGCCTTGGCAGTTCTTGAGAACCCTGCTGTAGTCCTCAGAAAGAATCAAGGTGCTCTGAAATCATTCGGTCTTTTTGCAAAGTTGGGATTAAACTAATTAACATTATATAAAATTTAAAAGTGAGTACCTTGGAAGACAGTTTGGTTGTTCTCCAAAAAATTAAATAAAGAATTCCTGTGTGGTGTAGCAATTCCATTCCTAGGTATATATTCAAAAGAATTGAAAATAGGTACTCAAGCAGACCTTGGTACACAAATGTTCACAGCAGTGCTATTCAGCATAGCCAAAAGTTAGAACAATCCAAATGTCCATCAACAGATGAATGGATAAGCAAAATGTGGTATATCCATAAAATGAAATATTACTCTGCCACAAAAAGGAATAAAGTGTTGATAAATGGTACAATGTGGATGAACCTCAAAAACAGTATGGTAAGTTAAAGAAGCCAGACTCACAAGCTGACATATTGTATGATTTTATTTATATGAATTATCTGGAATAGATAATCCATAGAGACAGAAAGCAGATTGGTGGTTTCCAGGGACTGAGTAAAGGGTGGAAATGGGAAGTGACTGCTTAATAGGTACAGGGTTTCTCTGGGGGTAATGAACATCTTTGGGAACTTGATAGAGACGCTGGTTGCACAGCAATATGAATGTATTAAATGCCACTGAAATGTACAACTTAAAATTGTTCATTTTGTTTTGTGGATTTCACTTCACTAAAAATGTTAATGTAAAAGTGAAAGTGTTAATTCACTTCCTCAGTCTCACTGGCCACATTTCAAATGCTCAGTAGCTAGCGACCAACATATTGGGCAGCACAGATGTGGAACATTTACCTCATTGCAGAAAGTTCTGTTGGACGGCACTGATTTAGACAGTAGTCTCTGACATGACCGTGGGGAGATTGCTGGAGTAGAGGAGGAATGAAGGCATTGGCTCACAGTTCACACTGGTCCCTGCTCTTTATGGAGGCTTCATGTGCACCACGGTATGTACTGTTAACCATCGCAGAGCGGGGAGCCTCCTCAGCTGTACTTTCCAACCAAATGCCCACTAGAGGGCACTCTCACACCCCAGAAAACAGAACTGAAAGGACATCAGAGTGCAAGGACCCCTAACATATTTTTAGCATCCAGAGCTAATCTAGTGGTAATAGAAGTGCACGGAAAGCAAACACTATATGATATGTAAACTCTCCCACTCTGACTTGAGAAATTGTCCATGATTTGGGGAAGCTTTCCTCCTTGGCTATATTGGGTCTCGGCCCAATGCGAAATTGATGAGCACGTAGAAAGGTTGCATGTGTACTAAATGCAAACATAGGAGCTAAAGGCTAGAGTCCTGTGGCCCAGGGATGAAGTTATCCATCCTTGCCCTGCAACTTTGTTTGCTCCTTTTTCCCAAAGCTCTTGCTGACAGCTTGATGGCTGCTGGGCAGTGCTACCATTAAATATCCATGGGAAATTAAAACTCTACAAGCATTCAGTGTGGTAACCCTCTAACTAAGGCAGCAGGCTTTTGCTTAAAATAAAATAAAATAAAATAAAAATGTCTGCTTCCGGGATAGGAACTATACCTAAAGCACGTTTTACAAAAAGATTTGAAAATTATCATCTCTTCTGGTGAGCATTCTGGTGAGCCAGTGTGAACATTTATATTTCATTGTTTGAGTTTTTGCATAATCTTCTCACAAAGCTCTTGTAATCAGAAAGTTAACCAGGATGATAGTTTGGCTCTGGCATTGCTGTCATTTTGCAAATCTAAATGTGAAAAACCAATCTGTCAGTTTTACACTTGAAGAATAATGTTGTATAGGACTCAACTATTGCCTTTACCATTTGGCTCTTGGGGCACCAAGACATTTTTTCTTCTTTCCAGAATTTGGAAATGTTTTGGGTTAAAAAATACAAACTTACAGTTCTCTAGATCTGGAAGAGCCGTTTCTGCAAACTTTTCAGGACAGGGTGTAAATGTAGCCTGCCCTTCCAGTGATTGGCTGCTTGTTCTCATGGACAGAAATGGTGGGTGTTCTTTCTTCCCTTTCTTCTCTCCTCTCTCGCTTCCTACTCTTTCTCCCTGTGTCTGAGATGAATTTATTAAATTTGGAACGTTCTTTTTTTTTTTTTTTTCTTTTTTTGAGACAGAGTCTTGCTCTGTTGCCCAGATTGAAATACAATGGCATGCTCTCGGCTCACTGCAACCAAACTAGGTACTCAAGCGACTCCCAGGTTCAAGCAATTCTCCTGCCTTAGCCTCTTGAGTAGCTGGGATTACAGGCATGCACTGCCACGCCCCCATTAATTTTTGTATTTTTAGTAGCAAAGAGGTTTTACCATGTTGGCCAAGCTGGTTGCAAATGCTGAATCTTAGGCGATCCACCTACCTTGGCTGGGATTACAGATGTGAGCCGTCTTGCCCAGCCTGAAACATTCTTTACTAGTTCTCAGCTCTCTGGAAAAAGTGGACAAAGTCAGGCTTTGGCCTTGGGTTAATATCTGCCAGAGATGTTACAAAGATAGAAAATTACTAGCTGTTACTCAGAAGAGTATTTAGAAAGAAGATATCTTAATATCATCCTTTTATATAGCATCTTATCATTGTTTGTAGGTTTAAAAATTTTATATTCATCTATTTTGTTAGTAGACATGCTTTTTAGGTTTCTGAAACCCAAGACCAAAATGCCATTTAAATCTCAAAAGACCATCATATCCTCACTTTCCCTAGGTGACATTAAATATCTTCAGCTCTCAAAAGATTGCATAAAATCAGCCACATACAGCCCAATAAGCTGAAATGTGCTGGAAAGCAGGGAATTACCAGCCAACTCATGCCTACTGGCACAATTTTAATCTATGTTTTCAAATTAAATTTTCAAAAAAGAGAAAAACATATGTAGCATTTACCAAAGAATGTTTCACATACACACCCAAGAAAAAAAAGAAAACAGTCTGAGAAGGATTGAGGAGAAATGTGTACTCAGTGGTCAAATAAATTTGGAACACACTAAGTGTTCATTTTTTCTCTTGGCCATTCACAACTTATATGGTAAAGCCCTTGAGAAGCTGCATGTAGCAGAAGTTATCAATGCTCTATCCAGATCCTTGGAGATCATTTACCGTTCCTTGTGCTCATCCCAAGCTTTTGCATCCTTCACAACTTCCTTCAGAGTATTGGTGGATGCACAGAAAGCCTAAGAATTCACAGATAATACATTCTCATACCTGAAAATTCACAGTCCCCAAGAGGCTCATGGTCAACGAGGACAATGACGGGCAGATGATGGGAAGCCTAGCCCTTTGCCTTGAAGTAGGACAAGCTTTGTGAAATACTTCAAGCCCCAGAGCTGCCTGGGCCTGAGTCTTCACCTGAAACGGCACTCTGTCTTCACTTCTCCCTTCCCTATCCTATTTCCTACTTCACTGGCTGCTGTTGGAAGCACTTTTTTCATAAATTCCTTGCCCATAATTACTCACCTCAAAATCTTTTCTGGAAAATCTGACCCACCATGCTACAAGGAACCCCATTCAACTTTGTTTAACCCAGGGTTTTGGTCATGCATTCATTAAACAAACGTTTACTGAGTTTCTAGCGTGTGTCAGCGTGTCCTAAAAGTACTTGACCGTGGATGGCTAATCATTGGCTGACTCATCCCACCAAGCGTGAATGGGTGAGTTTTCTCTCCCATGTAACACCTGTCAGATTTGAGAGAAATTAAAATGCCAAGGAATTCACTTTCAGAAATGCTGACATACAGAATTTGATTTGGCACACGTAAGTCATACTCTCAAACCATGTTGTACATTCCTCAAGGGAGGACTGTGGAGAGGGGGTGAATTTCTTTGTATCTACATTATTATTGCTCAACCCTGACTTGCACCTTGAATAGAATCTCAATCAGTTGTAATGGAACATGCCCTAGACATGGACTCAGAACCACTGAGTCCTCATTCATCTTCAAGAAGTGAGGGGAAGCTGGAGGAAAGACAACCTGGTGATTAAGATGTGATGCTGGTAAACGTGGGGAAGGCTAAAGTCAATTTTGTGGATGAATACAGTTTTGGCCACATGGCAATTTTGGAAAAGATTTACAAAAGAGTGTTGGGTAATAATTTCTCCCAAGAAGCTCAAAGTTCATCCCAGATGTGGGGTAATCCATCTCCAAACATCCCTACGAAGCAGAAAGCATTTTAGAAGCTCACAGTGTGATTTTTAAAGTCTGTTTGATCAATTCATATAACTCAGCCGTCAACGCTTATGTTAGATGTCACATAGGAAAACTACCCAGTTGTTCTGAAGCTGGATTGAGTGGGGAGAAGCAATCTGAAGATGGAAGCAGGGTCAGGAGACACACTTTCTGTCCCCACCTTTTCCCTGCCTGATTTCTCAAGTAAGCATGCTTCATAGAAGTCTGATGTGACGGGATTATAGCTGAGCCAGGGTCTCTTAAAAACTAAGCATGGTCAGGGGGAAGCAGCAGAGAGAGGCCTGCTGGCTGCTAAGGTTAGCCCAGCGCACACAGTGCCTCGTGATGCCGCATCAAGCCAAGTATCTGGACTCTATGCTTCATAAAGTAAGAAGGTTAAAAACAAACAAACAAAAAAACCTGTTCTTTGCACTTTTCAGAGAAAGGATTAAGAAAAATGAGTGATCAAATTGTAGGTAAAAGGTATCGATGTGCATACCTGCATTCCGGTCATATCCTAAAAGGCTAAAATGCCTGCCCTAGGTAAATGGAGGAGAGTAAAGACTGAGAGCAGGTTGGGGACCAGTTGGAGAACAGTTCCAGAAAAGCAGAAACCTAAGTATGTGGTGGTTGTGTGCAAGCTCCCAAGTGACTCCAAATAGTGCGATGTGTGATCAGAGCAAAATGAAGGACACAAATAATCAGAGGGCTCAGGATTCAGAACAGAAAAGATACTATAGAAATGGCAGGGCCATGAAAGTGTATCAAGAAACGTTAAGGCTTGCAATAGGCCTGGAGGCAAATCTGAGGAGCCTGGTTACAGATTTTAAGAGTCTCATTCCAGGGAATTCCCTGCCTGTTTACTCTGGAGAGAAGGTGCTGTGAAATTCTAAGCTTGACTCTTCTAATTGAAAAATCCTGGAAACCCTTCCAAGACCTACACCTTAGACCAGTCACCATGGTCTGTTGTTGACTTTCCTATCATCTGATCCTTTGCCTCATTTCCTGTTCATCCCATAATATCTTTCACTGGACCATGACCCCTCCTCAGTCATGGACTTTTATTACCTGCTACGGGCTACTTCCTGCTTCGTAGATGGTACCTTCTCATTGAGTCCTTACACAGTGGAAGGGGCAAGGCATCTCTCTAGGTCTTCCTTTATAAGGGCACTAATTCCGTTCATAAGAATGGAGCCCTGATGACCTCATCACCTCCCAAAGGCCCTACCTTCCAATACCATCACCTTGGGAGGTAGGATTTCAACATATAAATTTTGGGCAAATATAAATATTCAGATCACAGCAGCATGTGTGAGGGAAAAGGGATCCGAATCTATGTGTACAGTCATGTCTGGGCACTGACACTGGTGTGACCACCTACCACCAGACAAATGTTAAATAACACAATATCTATAATACTTTGCTAGAAGGCTGCAGTACAGAAGGGTATATATAATCCAAAACAAGTGCAGTGACAGAGCTGCAGTTACAGAGCATGCAAACATCCTCACCCTCTAATCATGTATTCAACACCTGATGGGTAGGGAGCACACATGCTACAGAGGTCAGACATATCTTAGTGTAATGAGGGGAGCTTTGTATTAAAAGTTAGTAGCCTGGGTCGAAGTCCTGACCTTACTCCTTTTTTGTTCCATAACTTTGAGAAAAGGACTTAAGGTGTCTAACCTTGGGTTTCCTGTAAAATGGGGACAATAAAATTCCTGCCTTGTTTACTTCAAAAGGCTATTGTGAAAATTAAATGAGATGATGAATGTCAATGCATGTTGCATACTCTGAAATAGTACACAAATGAAAGTTCTTGTAATATAATTGATACTTAATTCTCTCCAAAGCCACGCAAGATGGGGTAAGAATAATCATCATCTAACAGTTAAATTTGTCTCTTTTATCATGTTTTTTTCATGCTTTCAAACTACAGAAAAGTTATAAGAAAGTACAAAAAATGCCCATAACACTTACATTTTTCTCTCTTATAATACCTTGATTTTTTTTTTGTACATCGTTTACAACAGAAGTTATCAAAAAGTGCCCAAAAAAAAAAAAAGCCCATAGGTTTGGGAGATCGAGGAAGGTGGATCACTTCCTTGAGGTCAGGAGTTCAAGACCAGCCTGGCCAACATGGCAAAACCCCATCCCTACTAAAAATACAAAAATTAGCTAGGCATGGTGGTGGGCGCCTGTAATCCCAGATACTTGGGAGGCTGAGGCAGGAGAATTGCTTGAACCCGAGACGTGGAGGTGGCAGTAAGCCAAGATTGCACCACTGCACTCCAGCCTGGGTAACAGAAGGAGACTGTCTCAAAAAAATAAAATAAAATAAAAAGCCATTGGTCTTTTATCCAGATGCATCAAATGCATCAATGCTTTGTGCCATTTGCTTAATCATTCTCTCCCTTGCCCCCTCTCGCTGTCCTGCTTTGATTGCACACACTACGTCCCTTTATCCCTGAATCCCTTTAAAAGGATAAAGGGATACTAAGGTATACTAAAGGGATAAAGGGATACTAAGGTATCCCTGAATACCTTAGTATATATTTCTCAAGAACAAGAACATTCTCCTATATCCTCTCAGTACAATGATCAGAATCAGCCAATTTAACATTGATATAATGCTATAATTTAACCCATGGTACATATTCAAATTTTGCCCATTATCTCAAACTATCTTTTACTTTTTTCCATTCCAGGATCCAGTCCATGATGATGCATTTATTTTCATGATTTTTTAAGCCACCTTTCACCTGAAACAGTTCCTCAGCCTTTCTTTGTCCTTCATGATTTGGATATTTCTGAGGAGTAAATACAGTTGTTTTGTAGAATGTTTCTTATCTGGGGATTGTCTGGTGTTTCCTCATGACTAAATTCAGGTTGTGGAACTTGGACAGAAATGCCACAGAAACAATGCTATGCCCTTCTCAGTGCATCACAGCAGAGCCATGGCATCGGGTTGTCTTAATACAGGCACAGGCAGCTCTGACCACTTGGATAAGGTGATGTCCACCACATTTCTCCACTGCGAAATAATTACTATTTCCCCCCTTTGTAGTTAATATTTGTGGGGAGACACTTTAACATGGTGTAAATATTCTGTTCTTCATAAAGCTCACACCCGCTAATTTTAGTATTCACTGGTGATTCTTGGCTGAGTGAGTTATTAGTCTAAGGTCACAAACTTTGATTTGTTGACTTCATCCTTCTACTTTGTAAAGTTAGAATCATAAAATGGAATTGTCCCTTTGGCCCTATTTATTTATGTATTTATTCATTTATTTAGTTATACCACCATAGACTCATGGATCCTTCTTTTGCTCAGTAAGTTTTAATCCATTACTGTTACTGTGTTTGCTTGGATTCTCAAACATCTCAGATTTGGCTAGTGGGCACAACTTCAATCTGGATCCCCCATCATTTTGACACACTTCCATCGTTTCTTTGTTAAGCACTTCCTTGCTTTCTGGCACAAAAAGCTGGTCCAGGCTCATCTTGCACCTTCTCTGCCCTGTAATTCTCCATTTCTCTGAAAGGTTCTTGTCAAGTTCTTTTTGTGCAGAATGGTTTTCAGAAGTCAAGATCTGGGCCTTCAGGCATGCTGGGGATACTATGGTTTCTAGGCCCTCTCCATGAACAGATATCGCTTTAAAACATTTCCCAATAATGACTGATGAATATATAAACTCATTGACCCAAGACAGCTCATACATATTTAAGCATAATACATGCATATCATGCTAAACGTACACATTAAACCTAATATGCAAATAAAGAAAACACGAATTTGTACTGGTACTTCCATTCAAACCAATGTTACTAGTTTATTCTAGCTCTTTCCCTTCCCATATTTGGACCTCGCTTCTCTGACAGTGAAAAACCTGGCTCCCACCCACAACATACTTACTCATTTGCCCAATGCTTGAACACATGCACAGAGTCGTTTCAGAATTGCTCACCTATACCATTATGAAAAACAAACTACTACGTAGCATTCAATATTTGTTTATAGTTCTTTTTCTCTTTGGATTGGAGGCATATAGTGAAACACTGTGTTCAAAAGTTACTTTGATTAGTTTTATTTCCTCCTTCAGTATGACTGTTTTTCATACGAAATGCAAATAGATTCAATTGTTTATATTCAATTTTATTTTTATTTCACGATTTTTAACTTTTTTGAGTCGTAAAACATTAACGTGCTTCCAAAAGTTAAGATTGTACAAAAAGATATTTTTAAAGATGTATCCCTCTTCCCCCACCCCAATTCCTTGCACTCCAGTCCCGCCATGCCCTGTAAATAACCGGTTTCACTACTTTTTGGTTTGTCCTTCCTGTGTTTTTTTTGGCAAGAATAAGCAGATGTGTGTATATTTCCTTATAATAATTAATATTGTAATTATTACTGGCTTACAGAAAAGGCACAATCTGTACACACCGCAGAAGTCAATGGGATAAGGTTACATTTCTTCCTGACTCAGAGGAGCCCGTAGGGGTCAGCAGGGGGCGCAGAGCCGGCTCTCCAGAGCGGAGTGGATATTACAAGTTCACTGCAGCCTGAACCCACATCCATCAACTGGCTGCTAATCCTTCTTGACAGACATCCCAGAAGAAACTTGATGTGCTAACTATTTCCAGAGTTTAACGAGTGTGAAAGCCAAGGTTTGTATTTTGGAGGCTGGAAGTAAAGTGATTTATGTGTGCATTTGACTGACCATGAGAAGTCACCAAGAAAGAGGCTGGACTCAGTTGCCTAAATATTATTTTTCCTCAGAGGAAAAGCTTACACTTTTAAGATTTCTCCATTTCTTCCCCATAAGTCTATACTTAGGAGACCCAAGAGCCTCAAGCCCTTCTTAAGATGCATTTGATATACCACCCCATGCAGGGTGACAATAGCAGGTCTGTCTGCCTGCCTGTCAGTGGGGCCTCTCAGCTCTGCAGGTGAAGAAAAAGGACGATGGCTTCACCTGAGTGCACCTGTGCTCACCCGAGCAGAGTCAAGAATGTGAACAATTCAAGCATTCTCCAGCCTAGAAACTCAGCTGCGATGACTGAGAGAAGCTGGATGCACTTTTCTCTTTAGATATTTCTCCTTTGTCCTCGTTGCTTTCTTGGCAGAAGGGCACAGTCAGTGCTGGATGGCAGACGGAAAGCCTCAGATGGCCGTCTTGGCTCAGGCAAGCAGGGCTACAGCAAAGGAGGCAGCTTCAGCTGTTCTGTACAGACGGGAGCAATATGAGCCCACCTGGATATAAAGAAAACCCCACTCTTGACTCCACCAAGTATGGAGAGGAACAGAGCTCTCTCTTCCATCCCCAACTCTCCGTGTTTTCTTAAGTCCTTCATACCTTCCCACTTTAGTATACTCAGCTGAGAAGTGTAAAGAGATACCCACCCTTAGGGCTAAGAAAAGATAAATTCTCCCCCTCCTCATTCCAACTGAAACCTTCTTTGGGTTCACAGCAGCCCCCGCATACCCCATGAGGCAGAGAATCGGGAATAATGTGTTGATGGATGGTAACATATAGGCAGGTACAACAATGTCCCACCACTGTGGCTCTTTCATAGGTTCTTGGATTTGGAAGGGCCTTAGAGGTCACCTGACTAGTTTTCCACCTCCCCAGCAGTCCCGTTGCAGTACCTTTGACAGGTGGCCATTCAGTCTCTGCCTGAACACTTCCAGTGATAAGGAACTCCACACTGCTGAATAGCAGACTCCTACTCATCCTTCAAGACCCTGATCAAATGTCATCTGCTCTGTGAAACTTCTCCCAACTCAGCCAGGGAGATCAGTTACTCCATAATTTGTGATCCTTCAGCACTTTGCCCTCACTCCATCAGAACACATTGTATTGAAATTTATCTTTTTTACTCATATCCATCTCTCCCATTGGTCTCTGAGCATTTCAAGGAAGAGTGTCCCATATTATTTATCTTTGTCTCCTCAACTCTTACTACAGTGCCTGACACTTAGTCGGTGTTCCAATAATGATTGTTGACTATGTAGATGAGTGCATTCTCTTAAGACAGCTTACACCATATTTAAACAACTATAATTATTAGAAAATCCATCCTTACATTGGGCCTATGTCTTCTTTCCACACAGTGGTCTTTATTCTGCCATTAGACAGAGGGACAAAAGGACACATCAAGTATCTGCTATGTGCTAGACACTCTGCTTGACAAGCCTCTAGAAAGTCCACTTACACTTCCATTAACTGTCCTTCCAACACTGCTGTCTTCATGATTCCCACAGACCTCCCCTGTGCAGGGTAACCCTCCACGGTCAGGCCCACAATTTCTTAGCTGATGTGGCTTTGGGACCTTGGCTTTCCATTCACCATCGTCCGGACGGGTTTATTATGAAGAAGCTAAGGAAACCCAGAATCATGTATTTAGTTCTACTTGCTGCCCTGGGAGTGCAATGTCTGCTGAAAGAGTCTATGACCGCTGCTCAGTCTCAGAGAGGGCAGATAAAAAGGCTCTAGGAAAAGATGAGCACTTTCCCTAAGTGCCAGCCGCAGCACCGCAGCAGGCCAATGTTTCCTGATTGCACTTCAAGTCAACTTCAAGGGAAGCTTCTATTCAGCATCCCAGAAACATTAACCCTGAGAGCAAAGGGCCACATCCCACCCTCAGAAGATTATTGTCAGTAGTTGCTCATCTTTAGGCCTGCATTTTCCTTTGTAAATCAATCAGCAACACTTAACTTCTGGTCTTGCCCGGACCTATTATCTATTACGGTTTTAGTTACTTTCAAGCAGGAGACTTCTCTGCAAATGCTGCTGCCAGGATACGCATGTATCTATGTATTTTAGCTCACCAGTTCTCTTTCCTCCGGAGAACACCAGGAATGCCAGGGGGAGGTAGAATGAGAGGGCAAACTGACCCTGAAAGGAAAGGCACAGATGTCCGAGTCAAACTTCATCACCTGGAGCCAACCCTTCTCTTCCATCTTGCCAAAACACACCCATCCAGCCAAGCTCATTTCTTTCTTGCCACCTCTAAAGATGAATTTCTGATGATGATATATTTTATTTCAGTCCCTGTCTTCACAGCTGAAAGTACGCTGCCCAGTAACTGTGTAACTTTCTTTTCAAAGCCTGCCACAGCATTTCCTTCTCATCAGCCATCCTATCAGGCTCTCGTTCACTATAATGGCTTTCAAAACATCCCGTCCATGTCAGCTTAACCTCAATGCCTTTCTATATGCAAAGTGACCACTTGTGCTTTGCACCCACCCTGTATCTTATAGAGGCTTCCATCCCAACAATGGGTTGAAATTACTTATTTATACAAGTGTCTCTCACAAAATAGTCTATGCGCTTCTTGAGGGCAGGAACTTTACTTTGGCTTTGTATTTGCAGGGTCCAGTATAAACTCTGACATGTTGGCAATACTCAGTCAGCACTGATGAACTCCTTTTAACAGTCCAAAAAATGGTAAGTTAATGTTTTTGATCTTACACCTCATGTCAGTGGCTTTGGAATTTGTAAAACATCATCTGGAGAGCTTTTTAGAAATACGCACCATAGATCTGTTGACTCCATAGTATTGGTGGGACCTAGACACTTGCAGTTGTAAATAAGTACCCCAGATGATTCTGACATGGGTGTTCTTCATCACACGTTTTGATAAATAGTGATTAACCTGCAACCTTCTTCCTCACCATGTTCTGGGTTTAGGGTAACTTGCCGTTTCATACCCATGAGATTATTACCCTAGTAGATTGGTCACACATTGTAAATACAGTAGATCTGCCATTCAGCAAGGCATGAGAGAAAGTCTCTTATGGGGTAGACACAATTAAGCAAATTAATAGCTGTTGAGACACTGTCAGTCAGCATAGGAGAGGCTATGCTGCAATAACAATCAGTCACAAAATTCCAATGGCTTAATGTAAAAAAAAGTGTACTTCTTATCCAATGAACTTGGCAAAGGACTCAGTGTATGTGTAGCCACTCAGGGAGCCAGGCTGGTAGAAGTTCCACATCCGCATGTGCTTCCAGAGTCCCACAGTAGGGAGGAAAAGATGTGGCAAGTCTTGCACTGGCCCCAGGGCTTTGTCCTGGGAGTGACACATGCTCACATTTCATTAAGCAAAGCAAGTCCTGTGACCACACCCAAGGAGAGGATAACATGAATGCTAACAAATAGCAGTAATGACTACCCAAACACTCACACCCAATACGCAACCAGAGAAAGGTGTTAGAGAACCTGGCACAGAGTAGATGCTCTGATAAAAATATTTATCAGACAAATAAAATGAGAAAATGTGGCCCTCATATTAGGAAACAACTATCGCTATCTTTCTGCTTGCAAAGCTGGCTATATTCTGTTTTAACATATATTGAAATGTATGCTCTATGTTATTGAGTGGAGGAGCCATAGATTACAGAACAGCTGTTGGTATGATTATGAACTCATTTAGGAAAAGTTATGCATGTACACACACACAAACACATAGTTATATGTTACCTAAAAAGAAATAAGTGTCCGAAAAGGTGTTCTACCAAATGTTATTATTGGATTATTTCAATCTGATGGGCTTTTATGTAACTTTTATAATTTTATTTATCCTGTTGTTTGACATACCGTCAGTAAGCACGATAATCAGAAACAAACAATAAAGTAACTTCTGTTTTGAGAAAAGAATATACAAATCCTCATTGCAAGGGAATAAAGTAGGCAAAACTAATAAGAACATGCATGGCAGAAAATTAAAATAGTATATGTTCTGAAATACGAGCAAGTTTAGTGACCTAAGATACAAAGCTGTCTGTCAAGGAATATTCTGTGGAGTAAATAGAGAAAAATCTGACATGTGCATCAGAAAATAAATTGGTCCTCCCAGGACAACATGGGCTTGTGTGAAAAGGACACAGGGGCCATCTGGAAGAATCTCCTCATAGCCAAAACTGTCATAATTTGAACATTATAATTAATACTGAAGTAATGGGTTATAAATCACTGAATACAGTAAGAATTAGAGAAACTATTGGAGACTTTCACTTTCGGCACTCACTAGAGTTGTATTCATGGACTACGTCCTCAGCCTTCATATTACTTGATTTATCAGCAGCATTCAAGAGAGTAGATCCCACCCTCCTCTTCAAGTATTTTTATTCTGACCTTCCAGAACACAATACTCTCCTGGCTTTCCTTCTACCTCACTGGCTCCTCTTTCCTAATCCCCTTTGCTGTTTCTTCCTCCTCTCCTCATTCTCAACATTGAAGGGCCTCCAGGATTTAGTCCTTGGTCCTCTACCTGCATTCTCTCCTCTGGTGATCTCGTACAGGCTCATTGCTTTAAATACCACTGATTACGTTGCTAACTCTGTATCTATCACCCAAGCTGCGCTCCTGTGCAGCAGATTTGTATATACAACTGGCTACATAACATCTGCAGCTGGACACTAAATGGACATTTCAAATCTAATATGTTCAAAACTGACCACCAATATTCCCCCAAAACCCACTTTGCCCTCATCCTTCCCCCATTTTAATTAATGTCTTCATCCTTCCAGTTACTGAAGCCAAAACCCTGGAGTCTTCCATGACTCCTTTCCTTCTTTCCCCATCCAGTCTTGCAGGAGATTCTGCTGGTTTTGACTTCAGTTATATCCAGAAGCCAGTTATTGTATCATGTTCTTCATTGCTACCAATGGTTATTTCCTCTGCCTGGAATGCTCAGACAACCACAGGTCTAAATCCTTCACCTCCTTTAAATCTTTGCTCAAAAGCCATCTTCTCAATAAGGTGTATCTAGAATACTTTGATTAAAAATGCAATTCAGCCAGGCACAGTGGTGCATGCCTGTACTCCCAGCTACTCAGGGATCAGAGGTGGGAGTATGACAGGAGCCCAAGATATCCAAGATTTCCACCTAAATCAGCCTGATATGAGAGTCCACACTCATGACACCACAACATACTTTAACTCCAATCTGTGCAAACACTGCAAATGTCACGATTTGTCTATGGACACAGAAGAATCAACAAAAATTAGAACATTTGTTACCTGCTTTTATTTTTAAGAGAGTAGAAGAGGATGTCTAGAATTTCAGGAAAATTGACCTGTAGGGGTGCTTAGAGACCTTAAAAATAAGGAAACCAAGTGTCAAGGACGTTAATGGACTTCGCTAAGTCGCATGGTTGGAATAGACCTAACCGCTGATTCAGAGCTATTCCCACCTCACCCACCTAAGCCAACGCTTCTTCACATCCTCGGCATGGCTCCGCAGCCCTGCTTGATTACCTCTTCTCAGCTCCCCTTTCCCTCAGGGCAAAGAGCGCCAATCTTTTCGGTTTTCTTCTAGGGCACTTATCCAAGCCTTTAATCATTTGCACAGGCTTTTCTTAAATTTTTTTAAATCTTTAGTCTCTGAAGCCCAACTAAGAAGCACTTTCACATAAAGAGTGATTTTTGAATTAGGAAATAAACATGCATCTGCTCGTGGGCAGCTATGATGAGGTAAGACAGCATGATCGCTGACTCCCCCAGGTCATCTTGCCTGGTAAGGGTCAGTGGGCATGAGGGCTGGGCTGGCCAGGGGGAGTGGGAGGAAAAATGAAATCGTAATTTCCAAAGAGCCTGGGGGAATAAAGCTGCCTGAAAAAACAATGTGATCATTGCAAAGATAAGGATAGAGACAATTCTATAAAACTACTAGCTTACTATGAAAACATTTGCCTACTCTGTTTTCTACCCAGTTTCCTCCTGACACATATTTATAATTGATCCCCCCCTTGGCATGTGCACACATACACAGACATACACAATCAGCTGCCATTATTATCGTCATAACATGTTTCAACTCAAGGTATTTGAAAATTACTCTCAATGCACTGTGTTTAGCTGGACAGCCATTCTTGACTGACAGATACATTTACACACATTTGCCCGCTACCCCTCCAGCCTTCCTTATCTCACCCCTAGTAGAAAACCATTTGATAATGAAGATGTGAAGTTTGGTTCAACTCTATACCTACACCAAACAGAAATAGATGCAACCATCCAACAGTTAGTAGAAAGGTCCCTGAACTAAAGATCATAAGATGCAAGCTTCCTTTGCTCACCTTCTAAAATTCTGTGACCTCAAACAATCATTCCACCTCCTCAGTCTCACCTGCTTGTAAAGTAAAATAAGGATGATAATAAAACTTTGCCTACCTGAGAGCAGGTGGCTAGGTCAAATAAGATGGTCTCATGAATCTCTTTCTGGTCCACCATTTATTTACTTAGTCAAAAATATTTACCAAGCTCCATTAGGTGCCAGAGATGTGGGGAAATGCATCAATGAACAATCCAGACAAAGTCCCATGTGCAAGGTAGGAGGCAGAGCACTAAAAGGAAAAGTGAAGTCAGGAAGGGGATAAGGAGCAATAAAGGGGTGCTATCAATAGATGTGTCAGGAAAGGCCACCCTACTATAAGTCTACTTGAGCTATGTGGATACTTTGGAGAAAAGCGTTCCAAGAGGTGGGAAGAACAAGTACATTCTCTGAGTTTCTGAACTCCACTCTGCACATTTTAAAAAAGACAAGAGGTGTCCCAGAATCCTACCTCCTTTAGAAACATTAGCAGCACGAGGGCTTGGCCAGCTCTGTTGTGGAAAAGCCAAGCGTTGAGAATTAGGGGAAAGGGATAACTTGTTTTTTTCCTTACCTTTTCCAGAATCAGCTGGAATGTAGCCACCAGTCTGTGGGCAGGGATTTTCCCAGAGCCCAGCTTCAAATGAGCCCTCTTTGTTCCAGCAAGTGTCTCAGAAGAGACCCTTGGAAACAGCTTCACTATACCCTTCCAGCTCCTTGGAGGACAACAACCCTTTTACAGCAACTCATAAGACGTTCCACTGGTTACTCCAATCTTAGTCCTGGGACCACATTCATTTACTGTCAGGCAAACCTGAAGCTTATCTCCCTGAGTAGACTTAGCAGGCAGATTACTTGGTGTGACTGGAAGGAAATAAACAAATAAGTAGAAAAATCATGCTCCAAAATGCATCACAGGCCTGCTTAGAGGAATGTCCAAAATGTCCATGATATATCACTCTTTTAAAGTAAAACTGAACTTCTATTCCATTTTTTAAAATGCAAACATGGTACGTTGACGATAACACATTAGAATGTTATCTGCCTTTAACCTTGTAGTGGGTTGAATCACAGTTTCTCTCAAAAGACGTCCACATCCTATCTCCAAAACCTGCAAATGTGCGCCAAGTGCTCTCGTAAGTGAGAAAAGAGGAAAATACATGCACAGAGCGAGGGCATGTGAAGCTGGAGGCAGAGATTGGAAGGATGCAAGCACAACCCAGAGAGTGCCTGGAGCCACCGTAAGCTGGAAGAGGCGAGAAAACATCCTTCCCTTGAACCTTCGGAGTCTCAGCCGCTGCCAACATCTCCATGTCGGACTGCTGCCTTCCACACTTGTGAGAGTTACATTTCTGTTGAAGACACCGAGAGTGTGGCGACGTGTTACGGCAGCCCCAAGAAGCTAATGTGACACCTTAGAATTTGTCTATTATATCAGCCTCTGCTGCTTTCCTGGACCTCAAAGCTCTGGGGCCTTGTCCCCCTCATTTTTTATAGGGAAGGGAACAGGAGCAGGAGGAAATGTTGGACAGGGGGAGAGTGAGGAGCAGACCCAGGGGGGGACACTGATGTGGCAGAGGGGCCACATCAGAACACTACGGGAGACAGGAAAATGTGGGCTTTGGGGTGAATGGGGCAAAGAAGAATAGGCAGGACCTGCAACAGGGCATTTAAGGGGTGATGATGGCCAGCCCCAGAGACTGCACCCTGGCCTTGATGTTCTCGTGGTTTTATGTCACTGCGGGTTCTAGCCCACGGCTCAGAGAATAAGACTCCTTCTCAGAAAGGGCTCCAGGTCTCCCCCAAGAAGCGGCCAGTCCAACACAGCCTCCACAGAGAAGGCTCTGGGCTGAGCAAGAAGGTAGATGAAAAGCTTTCTCAGGTTGCATTTCTCTAAAGTGCAAGCTTGAAGAACTGTCTGACTTGTGCTCCAAGGCAAACTCATGGCTGTTGGCTTCAGATGAAGAAGTCGCAGGCAACTGAAACCTGGTTGGGAAGACAGTTTGCCCGTGATTTGTTACACACAGAATGCTCCGGGGACTGGGAAGAAGTGCCTGAACTAGCAGGCTGGCACGCGTCCAACTCGGTGTAGGAACACACACAGATCCCAGGCAGCTGACGGTTAAAACGTCTTGCCTGAATTCCTTTTCTTTGCCGAATTTGATGGCAATGATCAAGCAGCCTCCTTGGGAAGCACCTTGAGGATACAGGGGGAAAGAAAGCTTCCTTTGGGGTTTCCAAAACACTCCCCTTTCATGCTTGTTTTCACTTAGTCATTGCCTCCCTCCTGGCCTCCGGCACCAGAGCCTGCATCCTGGCTGCCCCAGGTAACCAGAGCCCTGAATGTGCACAAAGCGCCACTGTGCCAGAGTGATGTTATCAGGCAGGGCTGCCTGCTCCACACGGCAAGACAGCGGCTGAGCCAGGGTGGCCGGGCCCGGAGCTGAAACAGGACTCCCATGCTGCCGAGCAAGGACAGAGTGGCCTTTGTGCAGGACAAATCGTATTTAGGCCCATTCCTTATTAACATTGCAGTCATCAGAGCATTTTCTTTCCTGACTTCCAGCGCCAAAACCCTGCATAGGCTTGTGTAGGATGTGGATCAGCCGTGGAGTTGACATTGAGTGGAAGGAACGATGTGGTTCCTCCTGGCTTCAGTTTTTGGGGTCCATCAGAACACTGAGTGCACGATCATACTTGATGAGCAGCCATCCTTGTGGCCAAACCATAAAACTTGATTGGAAACTTGATATAGAGTAGAAAAGATCTGGTCATCATAGAGGGAAATAGTGTCTTTTATAGGAGAAACTGCAGATTTGGGAACCATATTACCCTGGATATATATTTGCACCCTACCACAAACCTGCCTTGTGCCTTTGGGCAGGTCTCTTGACATCTCTGATCTTCAGTGTTCTCATCTGTAAAATGCAGACAGTAGTGCCTACTTGCTAGCGTTGATGTGAAGATTATAGACAGTAAATGCAGACAAATTAGCACATGGTAGATGCTCAAAAATAGTAGTTTTAGTATTAAATGGATTTTCTGTGCCTTCTACCACCTCCAGATTATTAGAATACATCTCAGTAGCCCTATCACACAGGTGAATACACATCTTAAGGTCTTAACAATGTACAGTGTAGAATTTGGCCCAAATCAGAAGAAAATCAGCAAATAAGTCAACAAGGGTATTCAAAGCCAGATGTTTAATACCATAGCCCTTTTAATGATACTAAACCACACCCATGTTTCATGAGCAAGGCCACATCTAGAAAGAATAGTGCTGCACAAAAGCAAGAGAATCTGCTCTTTGAGGTTCCCAATCTCCCACCTGCAACTCCACTGGTGGCCCACATGGATTGTGCCCCTTCTTAGGCAAGGTCTGGTAGGAAGGCCCTGAAGAAGCAGCCATCAGAAAACTCAGTTTGACCTGGAACAAAATAAAGCAGGATGCAAACTGGTGAAGAGTTCAGCCGGGGAGAATAGACAGCCCCTGTCAATCCTCGCTTGTCACACTCACCAGCTGTGTGATTTGGGGCATGTCATGTTGCCCCTCTAAACCTCAGAGACCTTATCAATAAAGTGACAATAGCAAAGCATCTCTCTCATGAGTAGATGTAAGAATGCAAATGGCCTGGTACATAGAGCTCAGTAAATATTTGCTGAACTAGTGACTTGCTGTTGAAAAGTTTAGGCTGGGAAGAAGAAACAGACCCATGAAGGACATAATTGGAGGCAAGAGACGTTTTGTGGCACCCTCTGATCACATTGAGTAGGCAGGAGGCAGAGTGCTCCCCCAGTTACCTTCCATGCATTTCGGAGGGGAAGACGAAGCCAGCTCAAAGTCTGAATCAGTAGTGAAGGCACATTACACTGGAGAAAAAGAAATGGAAAGGAGGGGCTTTGGCAAGTGCTGGAGGCTTTACCTATGCTATAGTGCTTAAGTCTTGCAACAACCCTATTGAGCCTCTTAAACCCATATGAAAAGATGGGAAAACTGAGTTGCAGAGATATTAAGTCATACTGACGAATAATTATTGAACATATATTGTGCGCTCTATTGATGATTTTATAATCATTATTTCTTTTAAAGAGCCTAATGGCCAAATAAATGAGATCGTTCCATAAAAATCTAACATAAAGCCCAAAAAGGTTTAATAACCTGCCCTGGATTTTTCAGTTGATAAAGGAAAAGTCAAGATCCAAAGCCAGAGATCATCTGGCAGCAAATGCCATGTGCTGCGAATCTGTCACCATGCACCACCCATGAAACCACTGGTTCTCAATATTTGATGTGCATCAGAATTACTGGTTGAGTGTTTTGGAATCTCAGATTATCAGATCTATCAGATCTCCTCTAGCACTTACCACATCAGAGCCTCAGGGGTCTGGGATCAAGTTAGTGTGTTTTGTAAATGTTTCACAGGGCATTTTGCACTTGGCAAGTATGGAGAATCACTTCACTAACTGAGGAGTTTTCATACACTCTCTGGTTTTCTTACACTCTACTCACACCGGGTACATTCTGAGAAAAATAGTTCCCACACTGTGGCCAGGGCAGACTTGCTTTGTCAAGCCTAGAGACCACGTGGTAAGCCTGGGAACTAGCCTAACTCTGCGAGAGGTCAGCTGAGCATCCTAATCAGCTGGCCATTCCTTTTGTCATAACTGTTACTTTCCTTGAAGAAGTAACAGCAAGAAACAGATGGGGGTCGGGGGAATCATCCATGACTATTTTTATATGCTCTTCTACAACTTTACTTATTTGTTATCTGATTAAATAACAATATTATTTAGTAAAAATCCTAGGGCAGATATTTCTTTATTCCATTTTATCACAAGGTATGAATAGTTTCCTATATTTTAATATTTCCATGTCTTTTCATAAGCTTTATAATTATATATTTTTACTTGTAAAATATTCCTCTCAGTGGAGAGGCCATAATGTAATTAACCTTTTTTTCTATTATTGAGCATGTGGGCTGTTCCTAATTTTTTAGTATTATGGATAATATTGAAGTAAATAACTACCCAGGTAATTTCGATTTCTTCCTTCCCTCCTTGCTTCCTTCCTTTCTTCCTCCTTTTCTACCAACCATTGACAACATCTACTTAACACCCACTATCAATAGGTTCTATGCTGGACATTGGGTAAAAATCTGAATAAGACCCAGCCCTAGCCTTAAAGAAGTTCATTGTCTGGGCCGGGTGCTGTGACTCACACCTGTAATCCCAGCACTTTGGGAGAGAGAGGCAGGCAGATCACTTGAGGTCAGACGTTTGAAATCAGCCTGCCCAACATGGTGAAACCCCTACTCTACTAAAAAAATACAAAAAGTAGCCAGGTGTGGTGGCACAGGCCTGTAGTCCCAGCTACTCAGGAGGCTGAGGCAGGAGAATTGCTTGAACTTGGGAGGTGGAGCTTGCAGTGAGCCGAGATTGTGCCACGGCACTCCAGCCTGGGAAATAGAGCAAGACTCCATTCCAAAAAAAAAAAAAAAAAAAAGTTTACTGTCTACAGAAAAATGGAGAAAACAAGTAAATTTTAAAAGTACTTATATTAAAACACAATGAGTCCACTAGAAGATGTTTGGTGAAACAAGGTCAGCACTAACCATTCCATCTGTGGTGTTGGTGGTAGATGGGGCAGGGACAGCTTCCCAAAAGAGGGAGCTTTGCAGCTGGGTCCTGGGAGAGCTTGTGATAGGGGAAGGTGGACTGACTGATGGTTTGGGTTTGGTTTCATTTCAGATGAGCCTTTAGGCCACCTTTCCCACTGGTGTTAGAACAGATCCTCCTAATGGCAAGGATTGTAGGCTGGCAGTTCCAAGTCCTCTGTGAGAAGAGCCTCCGTGTTCCCATCACATTACACCTGAACAGAGACTCACCCACCATCTCCTATGGCTGAGTTTAGCACTTATGGCTGTTTGGATCCCCTTCTTGCTATGTAGGATCCATGTAGGCTTCTATAAAACTTTCTCATGGCTAAAATTCCATGGGACATAGCTGATTAGGACACTTAGAGAATTTCATCCTTCATTAAAGCCCAACTCAAATCACACCTCTTCAGCCAAACCTTCTTCAACCCCAGCAGACTGTAATAACCCAGTGTCTGCACAGTACACATGGCCAGAGCAGACCCTGGTTGTCTGAGATTAAGTTTATTAACTTTTGAGGAGGTAGAGTGAAGGAGTTTTTTTAAATAAAGACAAAATTATAGTACAGATGTGACAGAAAAGTAAATATTTACTTAGAATGAAAGAAAAAGGCGTTATAAAATTATAAAAGCTGGCAAGTACAATAAACGTCAGACAATTCTGAAAAAAATACATTTTTATGAATTAACTGCCCAATACACTTTTGTAGTTTTAAAAATGCTTATGAGGTCTGGCCTCATAAGCAGACTTTGTGGTCTGGCCCTGCCTGCTTCTCCCATCTTGCCTCATCTCTCAACACCCCTACCCCATTCTCCAACACAACCCCTTCCATTCTAATTGCCAAGATATGTGGAATTTCTCTACCGTGCAACCTTTCTCTGGCCTCTTGAGTCTTTTCACTTGCTGGTCCTTCTGTCTGGAAGACTCGTATCCCAACACTCCTCCTTTTGCTGATAGTACTGCAGGACACAGCTCAGCTGACACTCCCTCCAGGAAGTTATGTCTGACGCCCTAGTATGTACAAGGTGCTCTGCCCCCACCGCCATGTGTCTGCACTGCCTCCTGCTCTTCCTCTTATCACTGCACTTGACACACTGGATTATAATTGCCTGTTCAGTCATCTCTCTCCCCCAATAGCATGTGGGCTCCTTCTGGACCCACAGTACTTAGCACACTGACCGGCAAACACTAGTGTTCAATAACTATTTGACAATTAATACATTAGTTGAAAATAGAAAGGTCAACTCTCCAATCCCTTGGTGGTTTCTAGAAAAGGCAGCATAACGGTGGGAAGCCTCTGGGATTGAGCTAAGGGCAGTTGGCTGGCTCAAGAGAGAGGCAAACTTTCTCCTATCAGATGACACAGGGTGAAAGGCTCCCTGCCTGAGGACCCCTCTTCAAGAAGCATGAAGACCATTTGCTAAAGTCATTGACCCCAGACCTCAAAGGGCTTGCAGAGGTTGCCAGACTGAATGAGGAAAACTTGTATGGGTCAGGGAGGCTTCCCTGATAACACAGGTCTCCCTGGCTGCCAGGTAACTAGCCATATAAAGGAGTCACATGTTGCTGTAAGAGGCGTGGTGTTCACTCAGTGGCTAGCCCCAGGGCTACTCGGATCAGGAAGAATGACTCTGCACAGGAAGTCCTTCTGCACAGGGGCACAGGAATAGAAGTGAAGGGGGAAAATGGGTCATTAATTAGAAGACAATAGCCTGAGGTCAGCCTTCTTTCAACTTCAGAATATATCTCTAAGGTTCAGAATATAGCCCACAAATCAACCTGTTCTATGGAAAAGTGTCTAACCCATGACTAGATAATGTCCCATTCTCCTCGGCAAAAAGTACAACCAAAGCTGGAAGTTTCGTAGATCTTGGGATTTTTATCTTGTTTTGTTTTTTGTTTTGAGACAGAGTCTTGCTCTGTCACCCAAGCTGGAGTGCAGTGGTGCGATCTCGGCTCACTGCAACCTCCGCCTCCGCCTCTCAGGTTCAAATGATTCTCCTACCTCAGCCTCTGAAGTAGCTGGGATTACAGGCTTGTACCTCCACACCCAGCTAATTTCTGTATTTTTAGTAGAGACGGGTTTTCACCATGTTGGTCAGGCTGTTCTTGAACTCCTGACCTCAAGCAATCCACCTGCCTTGGTCTCCCAGAGTGCTGGGATTACAGGCGTGAGCCATCGCGCCCAGGAAGATTTTTTTTTTTTTAAGATGCAATAGGGAGGCCACTTTACCCACTCCTAATTGTCCATTGTGGTCTGAAATTCCACAATTACACATGCATTCTTTCGGCTTAGTATTTTTTTTTCCTGTTAGAATGCAAACATACCTGGCAGCCTGTGCTTTGGACCATATCAGCCATTTTCACTGCATATCAGTTTACATAATTCTCTCCTAGCCTCAGTATTTCTTATCTGAGTCGTGGAGTTAAGAGTACTCTGAAGAGAATTTCAAGTCCCAAAATCAATGTCATCTCCTTCTCAATTTTTCTAAGTGATTTTGGCCCTGCCTCAACTGATATCCATTTTAAATATCAGCAATCCTGATATTCTTCACCATGGATCCTTCTTTATTTTTTTCCTTCTCTGCATTTTCTACCTTTCTCCCTCCATTATTTATCTTCTTTCTTCAATTTCTCCTGTTTCTCTTTTTATTCCATCAGTCCCAAGCCTGCAAGAGCATTCATATGTATGTTCACAGGCATCCTTTAATATAGATGCAGCGTGGTATATGATAGGCAGCACAAAGTTTTCAAAGCCACAAACGTCTGGCTTTAAATCTTACTTCTATTGTTTAGGAGCTGTGTGATTTTGGATAAGTCACTAGTCTTGTTTTTCTCCTTTGGAAAATGGGGAATAAACTATACCAAGCCAGCAGGGAGCTGTGAAGATTAAATGTTTCACCGGTGTGTTTGGATTCCACTAACCCCTTGCTCCTTTCCTGTCTATCTCCGTCTGGGCCTGACATGAGCATCCAGTGAGCCCTATGACCATTGCTCAGCTCTGTGGACGGGAGATCATTAATAACTCTCACAGGCCAATCTTATTTGTTGTCCTTTTTGATTTTTCCTGGCTTTAATCCTCTCCTAATAATAGTGTTCTCAATTAAGTTGCAGTGAGTCTGCAACATGGTAGCGTGATCTTGAAAATACAGATGGTGTTTCCGATCAATTTGCCAAAGTTGAATGGAAATCCTGCAACTTTAGAGCATTGCTTCCAAAAGTGTGATATTTAGTTTAGCTGCATTAGAATCTCTAAGAGTGTAGGTAAAACTGCAGATTCCTGGGTCTGTCTCAGCGCTTCTAAATGGGATCTCTGGGAACATGGCCTGGAATCCAAATGTTTGCCAAGCACTCTGGGTGATTCTTACATACTCCAGGGTTTGAGATCAACTGCTCTAAAGGTTAAGCTTAGGACCTAAACTGACTATTGAAACACAGGACAGGAATGGTTAGCTTTTACTGACCAATTATAGCAGTAAAAAGACCTCTCTTCACTGGCCATCGAGACCTGAGGAAATGTCTTGCCTGTATGTTCATAGCTGGTTACTAGTAGAGACAGAAGGAAACTTCTAGGTCCAGCTCTCTCTCAACTGCCCTTGAACCTTCCCTCCAAAGAGTTCTCACCACCTAACAAAGCACTCACAAGAGTCCTATAATCTGCAGGCAGAAGAGTAAAATAAATGTGTGTGTATGTGTCTGCGTGTGTGTGTATGTGTAAGACAGAGACAAAGAGAGACAGAGAGTTCCCCCGCTCTTTCTTCCTGTGTTCATTACATTTTCTCTTATTTTCAAATTCATCATTGAGCTTAGATGCCTGATATGGTTTTTTTTTTAATTCCTGAAAGTACACCTTCACGTGAGTATAATCATAATTAAATTCCATTATAGGGAAGAAATTTAGCTGACTAATGGCATTATTTTTTTAATCCTGAGATTTGATCTATATGTCCATTTAGGTATCTTTTGTGCTTCCTTATAGTTAGGAACTGTTCTATCAAGTTTCATTCTTCCACCTGTTAAAAGATTTTTGGACCAAGCTAGTCATTTAAAACATTAGCTATTATCTGACAGAGAAATGAATTTAATGATGCTTCAGAAAACCTGTAGCTGAAAGAGCAGTGGTCTGAACATCAGCAGATTGAAGGATCCAGACCAAAGAATGAGCTGTGGAACCCTGGGTGAATCACGTGCCCTCCCCAGGCTTCAGTTTCCTCATTGAAACAATATTATAAAAAAACATTGAGTGTTTCTCAGGCTAAAGAACCATGTTCCTTGATGTGCTCACTGACAGCAAATGCTACAGTTACACCATATTCTCCTGGAGCATCTTGACACATACTCTTATAATAAAGGCTCTGAGTGGTTCAAAAGTCAAGAATCAAGCTTAATTTCTCTCAATATTGCTTTCCCAATGCCCTTTTCATTTTCCCATTCGAAAAATATTTATTAAGCACCACTTTGAACCAGGCACTGTTTCAGGAGTCGGTATTCAGCAGGGAACAAAACCCAGAAATCTCTTCTTGCAAGGAATTTATATCTAACTGGGGGAGACATCACACAAGCAAAACAAAAAATTAAAATATGTAGTATATTGAATGATGAAAAAGGTTGTGAAATACAGTTAATTAGGGAAGCATATTGGGCTAAAAGAAAGAGATGAGTGACTAATATTCTTTAAGAATTCTTATTATAATTAATATCTCTGGACCTGACGTTGTGCAAAAATATGACCTGGGAAATCAGGTACTAGAATGTGTCCAAAAGGCTGTCTACTTCTAAAAACATCTGCTTCCCTGCGAATGATCACACCAGGGAGCTTTCTGGTAAATAGGGAGGTAGAGTTTGTCTTTGGCATCAAAACTGGTCATGTAGTCAAATGATTCCCATAATGTCACAAATTAGTACAACTCAGTCCACTCATCCTTTGTTTGCCTAGTGCTAAGGCAGGTGCTACTAGGAGATGCTATAGTAGAAACTATTGCCCTTTTCCTGAGCAGCTGAGAGTCTTGCTGGATAAAATGACTGAAAAGATAATTCATGGTCAATGTCTTCAGTGCAGTGGATGCAGTGAAATCTATTAGAAAATCATGAGGTTTGTCATCTAGTGCCCTTCATCCCTAGTAGGTGACTTGGCAATGTCGCCACCAAACTGGCTACAGTTTGCAAGTCTTAAAATGTAGATGTTGCCCTGTGACCTTCAAACTTGCTTGTATTGGTGAGATGATATGTTATCTGTTTGTATAAGAGAGATTTATTCATTCACTTAACATCTATTGAGCTCCCAGTGGTATTTGACCCTGGAGCCAAGATAAATAATCCAAAAGTCCTCTTCTGAAAAAATAATTCTTATTTGGTTCTCATTTGGCTAATGTTTACTGAGCATTTACTATCTGCAGAGAATTAGTCTGAATGCTTTTTACATGTAATCACAATCCTTTTATTAGCTGTATTGTAGGAGGCAGAATGACTCCTGCAAGGTGAGCCTCAATGACTTTCACCTTTTATAACATCCATCTGTTGACTGTGGATGAAACCAGTGAATTTGATGAGATGTCACCCTGTGGTTATGTTATGTTCACTGTGAAAAGGGATTTTGCAGATGTAATTAAGGTCCCTAAACAGTTGGCCTTAAGAAAGGGAGATTATCTTGGGAGGCTGAGGTGGGCGATCACGAGGTCAAGAGATTGAGACCATCCTGGCCAACATGGTGAAGCCCTGTCTCTACTTAAAAAATACAAAAATTAGCTGGGCATGGTGGCAAGCATCTGTAGTCCCAGTTACTCAGGAGGCTGAGGCAGGAGAATTGCTTGAACCTGGAAGGTGGAGGTTGCAGTGAGCTGAGATCACGCCACTGCACTCCAGCCTGGCACCTGGCAACAGAGCAAGACTCTGCTTCAAAAAAAAAAAACAAAGAAAGGGAGATTATCTTAGGTGAGCCTGACCTATTCATATGAGACCCTAAAAGGGACTGGGCTTTTCATGAAAAGACTCAGTATGAGAGAGATTTGATGGGAAGAGACTCTCCATGGCTGGCTTTGAAGATGGAGGGGACCAAACAGTGAGGGATGGTGAGCAGCGTCAAGGAGCTGAGAGCAACTCCTGGCCAGCAGCCAGCAGGCAGGCAAGGACCTCAGCTCTAGAGCCTCAAGGACTCAGACTCTGCCAACAACCTGAACGATCCTGGATGCAGGTTGTTCTTAGTAATGCCTCCAGGTGAGAACACACCCTAGCTGACACTATGATTGCAGCCTTGTGAGACCCTGAGCAGAGAACCCAGTCATATCATGGCCAGGCTTCTGACTTGCAGAAGTAGGAGGTAATAAGGGGATATTGTTTGAAGCTGCTGAGCTTGAGATGATTTGTTGCACAGCAATAGAACACTAATATCTTCATCTTATGGATTAGAAAACAGGAACTTGAGCAAGATCATATAGCCAGCAAATGCCAGGATCAGGGTTATAAACCTATGCGGTTTGGTTCCAAAGCCTGTACTCTTACTTAGGTTCTGCCCTTCAGCAGGGAACTACACCAGTATTCAAATGCCTACTGTACCATTTACCAAGTGCAATAACTAACATTGGTGGTCTAAAAAAAGTTGGCCAGGTGCAGTGGCTCACACCTGTAATCCCAGCACTTTGGGAAGTTGAGGCAGGCAGATCACTTAGGTCAGGAGTTCAATACCAGCCTGGCTAACATGATGAAACCCCATCTCTACTAAAAAACAAAAGCAAAAGCAAGACCAAAAAATGGAGTGATCAACTATCAGGGGAACAAATAAGTACTGTTCTCTGCAGAAAGCCCATCGTTAAATATTCAAGAATTTTACAAACTGGTTATTAAACTGTTGGCAGCTTGAGATAGGTAGGAGTATTTACCTCGTGGAAAGTGACAAATGCTACAAATCAGGTTTTTGTTTTTTAAATGAGAGAGTAGGTTTGTCAGCATGCCACGGGGACTAATGATTCCTCAGGTGAAGTATATGAAGAGTTAACACAGATCAAATGTTGCTAGAATTCTGAGAAAAGGAAGGATCGTTGTGTGACTGGGGTCAGTGCAGAACAGCATCATGAAATGTAACAGAGTGTGGGAAGAGCTTTTCAAATACACATTTGTAGAGTGGCACAGAGGTGGGGAGGAATGTCATGTGTGTGAGCACCTGGAACAGAGGGTCATGCTGGGCACATCATTCTCCATCATGAGATGCTGGCACAGTACTGTGTCATGAGAGCAGAGTGTGATCTACATGGGAGGGGTTTGGATGGATCCCAGCAACATACCAGATGGGGTGGGGGATGGGGTGCTCACAACTGTCCATCAAGTGCGACCCAGAGGCCCAGGGCCCGATATACTGGAATGGGAAGGTGGGGATCAGGGCCCCATCAGAAAAGAAGAGTGCTAATATGAACCCAGCTTGAAACCAAGTTCTTATCAGCTGGTACTGAACTGGGTGTGGCTACTCAAGGGACAGATGCTTTAACTGGACAATGGAGGCAAGAACTGCCTGAATGAGTTTGGGTTAGTTTCCATTCTAAGCCCATTAATGAAGAGATACAAATTTATCAACATTTAGTTACATACCATTTCTTAAAGCTCCATTACACAGTGTCAAAACAACTGGCTGAAATGAAAACGTTTAAACCTTTTGCCCAGATGTGTTGTGTACTGGGTACAGTAAAACCATTTACTGGTGTTTTTTGGTGTGCTCTGCTGGACACTCTTTTCGCACCTCTTCAGATCCTCTTGGCCTAATGGCTGCAAGAGGTAGTTGACAGCTTCACATCATTATGACTGACAGTCCCACACCTCAGACCCTCATTACTTGTCCTTTACCTCTGGACTTCCCTGTTGACATTGTGGCTTGGGACACCTCAGAAACATACCTGCTTCTGAGCCCTTAGCTGCACAACCCTGAAGTGCAAGGGAATTAATGCCCCCATGGGGCAAGATTCTGAGCACTGGTAGACAGGAGTGGTGGGCAAATGCTTCTGCTTTACAACCCTGTGGATGGTCTTGAGATGCATTTCATGGGGCTTCTGAGCCAGTCTGGTGGGCTCCAGCAGCCACTTGCGCTGGGAGCCAGCTCACTCCTCCTGTGCTCTGTTCTGCCTCACTCTTGCTCCCTGAAAATCTTCTCATCTCAGTTCTGCTTTCTGGGGAACCCACAGTAAGAAATGTACTAACTGGATGTGTTGTTTCCTTGTAGACATAAATGAGAACAACAGAGACCGTGAAGACCAATTACCTGCTAGGAACAGAGGTTGCTGAAATGGGAAAGTCTTAGAAGACTTTCCAGGGGAAAGGCTAAATGTAGCAGGTCGTTTCTGATCCTCAGATTTTTCAATTCCCCCAACCTAGCCCGGTTTGATAAAGTTGGAATAACATGCAGCACTCTCACCATGGTGTGCAAGACATAAACTTCCAAAGTTTTGTGGATTAGATTAAGCTGGATATACATATTGTTTCGGTGAATATAAGAAATGTCTTTTTTGGGGTATACTGGTAACCATGTGCTGAGAACGGAGGCACCAATACCATGAGAAAAAGGGAAATAGTTACATTATCAATAATTATTGGAAAGCTATGACCTTATGAATCTAAATCTAAGAATTACCTGTTAATTTTGGATTGCATTTTATGGGTTATCCATTTTCTTCACTGCTTCAAAAGTGTACAGATTTAAAGTTTAATAACTCACTTTCTTGGAGAGTGCTTTTTATGTTCCCTACCCTATTCTAAGTGCTCTATATGCATGATTCACTACTCTGTGGTAGGTATCGTGTTTTTATTATTACCCATTTCACATATAAGAAATCTGAGAACCAGAGACAGAAAGTAACTTCCTAAAAGCCACACAGCCCAGTAACACTATAGCTAAACCTGAGATTTAGAGCCAGCTAGGGCTGATTTCATAGCCCGAAGTCTTAATCCAATCAACACACTAACTCATGGTTTGATGCTGTCATGTTTAGATAAAAAACTAAAAGATTGTGAAAATATGTGGTGAATTGGGAATGCAATGAAACACCAATTAATAGAGCCTTATCAGAATTGGATGGACATGATGCCCAATCAATAATTGAAAGTGAGGAAGAAAATCACAGTACTTCAATGTTTGATAACCAGATGCTTGATGGACTTTTCACTGAGTTCATATAAATCAGTTTGACATTTCTTTGTTTGTTTGTTTCTTATTGATTAAATTGACTGGGGCTATATTAATATCAGTCAGTTCAGCCTAAAAATGCACTAACTGATCTAAAAAGTTTGTTTATGAATGCTTGTAACCAACCTTTTGGCATTCTAACCAACCATTTGTCTTGAATAGGATGCAGGCATAGACCAAATACTATGTATAATTTGTCTCAGTTTTCTGTCTAAGCTACTTTAAAATGATTACTTAATGGCAAGAGCAACATAAAACTGAGGAAAAGGGTCCATTGTCTTGTGCCTAAATCACATAAATTTCAGCTAGCCAACTTTTAGAAATTAATACTTTTTCTTTTTGAGGAACACAACTTTTAGAAACTTGGTTTCCTAAGCAAATCATATTCTAATTCTGCAACTATACTGAACTACCTAGGACCATGGGCATGTAACGAGGTCAAAGGTCAGACATTGATGTATTTATGAAAAATCAATATCTTTCCTGTTGTAAGAGTAGAACTAAGGATCTCCTGATGTTTTCTTTAAAAACTCTGCCAAAAGAGCTAAGACCTAAAAACCTGTCACTTTCCTTAGTTCTGAGCACCAGCAACATTGAGCACTGAGGATCTCATATCATAGCTCTGATGGAGGAAGAGATCCCTGGCTGTAAACTTGTTTGCTTTCTATAGCATAAAAGGATGGGTTCTGGACTAAATTGTATGACAGCAAGCAAACCCACTTAATCTCTCTAAGCATCACTTGAGTCATTAAGGGGATATAATGAGATGATATGCGTGGATACTGTGCAAAAGAGAGATTTGAAGATACACACCTGTGCTCAGCAGAGGCTAACACACTGTGGTAACAGACTTAATAATGGTCTCAAAGATACTCATGTCCTAATGCCTGGAACCTGTGAATGTTATCTCATCTGGCAAAAGGGACTTTGATTAAGTTAAGGATCTTGAGATAGGAAGATTATCCTGTATCATCCAGGTGGGTCCTAAAGGCAATCACGAGTGTTCTCATAGGAAGGAGCAAAAGATTTAGCCACAGAAGTAGGAGAGGTGACAATGAAAGTGAGGGACTGCAGTGATGTAATAAGTTAAAGAAGTCCAAGGAATGCCAGCAGCCTCCCGAAGGTGGAATGAGGTAGGGAGCAGGCTCTCCCCTGGAGCCTCTGGAAGGAACCATCCCCGTTGACCCCTTGATTTTAGCCCTAAAAGACTCATTTAAGACTTCCGACTTCCAGAACTGTAAGAGAAAAAAACATTTTAAGCCACTAAGTTTGTGGTTTTCTTTGACAGCAATGACAAAAGTCACTAAGTTTGTGATCTCATTTCCTGTTCCTGTTGTCACTTTTCCATCTGCCTGCTAAAATGGGATACTCTGCTCTCACGTCTCATGCCATGCTTCAAAGCAAACATTCTTGTATTTGTTCGTTTTCACACTGCTATAAAGAACTGCCCAAGACCGGGTAACTTATAAAGGAAAGAAGTTTAATTGACTCACAGTTCTGCATGGCTGGGGAGGCCTCAGGAAACTTATAATCATGGCAGAAGACAAAGGAGAAGCAAAGCACCTTCCTTGCAAGGCGGCAGGAAGGCGCAGTGCCAGGCAAAGGGGGAAGAGCCCCTTATAAAACCATCAGATCTCACGAGAACTCACTCACTATCGTAAGAACAGCATGGGCGAGCCTCCCTGATGATTCAATTAGCTCCACCTGGTCTCCCCGTCGATCCATGGGGATTATGAGGATTACTGGAATTGTAATTCAAGATGAGATTTGGCTGGAGACACAAAGCCTAACCATATCACTTTTCCTTGGATATTGTATGGTTTTTCTAGAGAAAGTCATTATTTCACTTAGCACTAACAGTGAATACAAGAACCCAATCAAGTTTCTCTTAGTCAAAAGAAATTCACAACAGGAGTAAAGAGAAAAGGCAGTGAAAAAGGACTCTCCAATGCTGCCTGGAATACAGTTAGCTGGGACAAACACCAAACAATTACTCACCTGTTGGTCAACGTGTTTGAGCAGTTGGTATACGTGTAGCAGTCCCTGTGCAAGTCAATAAAAGAATACAGAACTTCTCTGAAGAAGGAACAGTGTGGGTGTGCATGACTTGGTAAAAATATAGTGAAAAAAGTCTTGCCATTAACCGATCATGTGGCTTTGGGCTAGTCACAGCCTCTCTGGGTCTTGTTTCCCTCTTTTCTCAAAAGTAGAAGTTACACTGTAGATGACGTTTATACTTTTGAAGTGTCTTTCTTACTGTGTGAACCTCCCTGAATACCCGCAACAACACTATAAACAATGTTGTTATTTCCATTCCATAGGTGAGGAGCCAAGCCTGAAATTGCTTCATTTGCCAAAGTCAATACTGGTCTGGCTACTGACCCCATGCTTCTCCCAGCACATCACACACATTATGCCACCCAATCTGAAAGGCCCTCTCACCTCTGTAGCTCTCCCTGCATTTGTTCAATCTGTTTGTTCCCTCTGCCTAGAATTCACTTCCCCAACCTAGACGTCTTGAAGTTCATCATTAAAGATCCAGTTAAAATAACATCTTCTCGATTGAAATTAATTTCCTTTCTGTGCCTTCTCATAGAAACTTGCTTGAATAGTACTTTTATATACTTGTTTAAATCTGATTTGTAGAGAAATATTATGCCTGTGTTTAACTTCCCAACCAGTCTATGAGATGAGCAGACGATTCTCCTAGTTTCCTGCCAGCACCAAGTATAGTAGCTCTCACACAGTGTACACTCATTTTCCACTGAATTCTATGTGCAGCTTTGGAAATAGGAGTCAGAGTGCCTGATTTCTAGACTAAGTAGCATGACCACCTATGTGGTGATATGCTATTCAGTGCATTCATGGATTTTGCCAATCCCTCTTTTGACCCTAAGACCCACATGCTATTGATTTCCTTTGGAGAAGGTGTGTGTGTGTGTGTGTGTGTGTGTCCACATGTGTATGAGATGTATGGGTCAGGGGAGAGTCAAGGACATGATATGGCAAATGGGACTATCTATACTTTTGGGAATGTAAGAGAATATCTAATTAGAGACTTATTTCTATAATACTCCAATTGTGAAACTAAACACTTGTTCTTTTTTCTCTAAATGAGTGGTCTTTACAGAGGGAATCCCTCAACATGAGTGAAATAAAAGCAAATTTTCTAGCTTCTCACCATTCTAGCCATAGTACCATGCACACTGACAGTGGAGAGAAGTGAGAGGGGGGCATGTGTCCTTCCAATAGCCAGAAGGTCCCAAGAAATTGGTAAATATCTTCCAGTCAGATAAGAAATCCCACAGGGGACTCCAGGTGACATAACAGTAGGATTAAGTGCAGGTCTCATCACCCAGATTTTCCCTGTGGGGACCTTGGGGCTCATTCTTTTATTGGGACCCTGGATATATGGACAACTCTTATTAATAGTGGTCAGAACATATCCATTTCTTACAGTATGGTGTGCTAGGCCACTCAGACAACCTCCTTGAAAATAATAAAAAGAAAATGGTAGGTAGCTTTTAAAAAAATATCTTGAGATGCTTTCAAGAACATACGGGAAAATAAGGATGTCCCAGAAGTCAAAACCTGAGGGGTAAGTGGGAAGAGAGGCAAGCGAAGCCCTGAAGCTGGTATCTGTCTGAGAGCATTTGCCTAATCCAGGTAATTATGAGCTTTAGATTTCATATTGCCCAGGACAGGGAAAGCAGGAGAAAGACTAGAAAGTGTGTATGTTGGGGAGACTCATAGAAGACCCCAAATAAAACTGGAACCCCAAAGGGTTACATCCTCAGTGAAGAGTGAATTGGAAATCCTCCCACCTAAGAAGAGGAAAAAATGTAATGACTTCAAACCTGGAAGGTGAGTAAAGGAAAAATTCTCCCCTAAAAACTCATAACTATTAGCCAGTCATCAAAAGGGTCTGAAGTCCAAATTTATTATTATCAGACTTGTCTGAAAAATCTTAAGTCAAAAATTTTTAGTTACAAAGTGATTCCTCATTGGTAGCATACCCTATCAGTTGGCAGAAGATTATTCACATCCTCTCTGAAGGTACCATCTTCAACCCAGGCATAAAATAATTACAGATATATTCTAAGTTGTTTTTTTAAACAAATCCCAATATAGTACAAGAAAACAAGGTACCATGAGTGAAAGACAGTAGAAACAATAACAGATCAATCAGATCTGTTAAGGCTTCAGTGCTAGAATTATCAGTCACAGGTTATAAAAGAAGTATGCTAAATCCATTTAAAGAAAAGTGAGAAATAAAAATGTGAGTAAGGAGGCAGAGACTATCAAAATTACCAAGAAAACTTGAAAAAGAGTAAAATAGAATTTCTAGAAATGAAATATAATTGAAAATTTTTAATGGCTTTCATTTCCAGCAGTATGGTGGATTACATACCTGAACTAACCCTCCCATCAACTATAATTCAAAATGCTAGACAAACTTTTCAATCCTCCTAAGTGTATCCATGAGCTGGTAAAAATGTAAAGAAAACTCAGATCAATATCTAAGTGAAGAAGTGAGCCCAGAATGGTAAGTGAAGACCAAGCCGGTTTTGTGAACCTGAGCATCAATTTTCTCAGCTTTTAGGAATTGAGAAATGGTTACAAGTTAGGTATTCTAACAGAAGCCATGTGCATAGGGTGAGGATCCCAGAGAACCACATATTCAACATGAAACAAAGTCAATTGTATCAAACTTTGTATTTGCATGGAGGTGGGTGGAATTATCTCCACTAAACATCAAAGCTCAAGAAGGTGTTCATACTATTTGGATGGTTCAAAAAACCTCAAGCCCAGAACTCAAAATGGTCCCAAGCCGGCACAAGCAAATGCAAATCCACTCCAAAGAAACCCACCTCCATCCTAGGCACTGAGTTTTCAAGGATAAGATGCCAAAGAAGAAAGAGCTTTTAGTTAAAAAATATTAAAATAACATGGAAGCTTGCACCATTAGTGAAATCCTGCAAGAACAGCAGGCAGAAAAACAAAACTTGCAAATACATTACAAATTAGATTTATATGAGAATAAGAAATGAGTAATAAGATTTCAGTAACAGAAACCTGAAACCCCAAGAACAAAAATTGAAAAATAAACTAAGTAGAACTTGTAGAAGTAAAAAATAATCCCAAATGGATTATAGATTTAAATATGAAGGAAAATCTACTTTTATAAACTCAGGGTAGTCAAAAATAACTGCAAAAAGTGTCAACCATAAAAAGATACATTTATATTAAAATTAAGAAATCTTCTGTTCATTAATAGAATTAAGAAAGTGAAAAGCACAAAATGAGAAAAGATGCTTGCAGTATATGTAAATAGACAAAGGATTATATACAGAATAGTTACTGTACTCTACATATCAATACAAAATAATAGAAAAATGAATCAAAAACTTGCCCAGGCACTTCACAGAAGAAATATGAATGGCTGACATATATACAAAAATTATGCTTACACATATTGCAATCAGAGATATGAAAATTAAAATCACAACAAGAAATGCTTTCACTATTAGCCAATTGTGAATAAAAATAGCATACTGAATAAGAGAAATATAAATTGTAACATGTAAATATAAATGACATGTGAGATGGTTTGGCTCTGTGTCCCCACCCAAATCTCATAGCGCCCATAATTCCCACATGCTGTGGAAGGGATCTGGTGGGAGATGATTGAATTATTGGAGTCAGATCTTGCCCATGTGTTCTTGTAATAGTGAATAAGTCTCACGAGATCTGATGGTACTATATGGGGGAGTTTCCCTGCACAAGCTCTTTTTGCTGGCCACCATCCACATGAGATGTGACTTGCTCCTCCTTACCTTCCATCAGGGTTGTGAGGCCTCCCCAGCCATATGGAACTGTGAGTCCAGTTAAACCTCTTTCTTTGGTAAATTGCCTAGTCTTGGGTATGTTATTACCAGCAGTATGAAAATGGACAAATGAAGTAAATTGGTATCAGTAGAGCGGGGCATTGCTGAAAAGATATCCCAAAATGTGGAAGCAATTATGGAACTGGGTAACAGACAGAGGATGGAAGAGTTTGGAGGGCTCAGAAGAAGACTGGAAAATGTGGGAAAGTTTGGAACTTTCTAGAGACTTGTTGAATGGCTTTGACAAAAATGCTGATAGTGATATGAACAATAAGGTCCCCGCTGAGGTGGTCTTAGATGGAAATGAGGAACTTATTGGGGACTGGAGCAAAGGTGACTCTTGCTATATTTTAGCAAAGAGACTGGCAGCATTTTCCCCCTGCCCTAGAGATTTGTGGACCTTTGAACTTGAGAGAGATGATTTAGAGTATCTGGTAGAAGAAACTTCTAAGCAGCAAAGCATTTAAGAGGTGACCTGTGTATTGTTAAAGGCATTCAGTTTTAAAAGGGAAATAGAGCATAAAAGTTTGGAAAATCTGCAGCCTGACTATGCAATAGAAAAAATTTTTCTGAGGAGAAATTCAAGCTGGCTGCAGAAATTCGCTTAAGTAACAAGGAGCCAAATGTTCATCCAGGGCATGTCAGAGATCTTCATGGCAGCCAGTCTCATCACAGGCCCAGAAGCCAAAGAGGAGAAAATGGTTTCATGGGCTGAGCTAAGGGTCCCTGTGCTGGTGCAGCCTATGGACTTGGTACCCTGTGTCCCAGCCACTCCAGCCATGACTGAAAGGGGCCAGGGTACAGCTTGGGATGTTTCTTCAGTGAGTGGAAGCCCCAAGCCTTGGTGGCTTCCACATGGTGTTGAGCCTGCAGGTGCACAGAAGTCAAGAATGGAGGTGCAGGAACCTCTGCCTAGATTTCAGAGGATGTATGCAAATGCCTGGATGCCCAGGCAAAAGTTTGCTACAGAAGCTGGGCCTCATGGAGAACCTCTGCTAGGGCAGTGTGGAAGGGAAATGTGGGGTTGGAGCCTCCTCACAGAGTCCCTACTGGGGCACCACCTAGTGGAGCTGTGAGAAGAGGGCCATCATCCTCCAGACCCCAGAATGGTAGATCCACTGACAGCTTGAACCATGCACCTGGAAAAGCTCAACACTTAATGCCAGCCCATGAAAGCAGCTGGGAGGGAGGCTGTACCCTGCAAAGCCACAGGGGCAGGGCTGCCCAAGACCATGGGAATCCACCTCCTTCATCAGCATGAGCCATACATGAGACACAGAGTCAAAGGAGATCATTTGGGAACTTTAAGATTTGACTGCCCTGCTGGATTTTGTACTTGCATGGGGCCTGTAGCCCTTTTGTTTTGGCCAATTTCTCCCATTTGGAACTGCTGTATTTACCCAATGCCTGTGCCCCCATTGTATCTGGGAATGCAAGTAACCTACTTTTGATTTTATAGTCTCATAGATGGAATGGACTTCCCTTGTCTCAGATAAGACTTTGGACTTGAACTTTTGGGTTAATGCTGAAATGAGTTGAGACCTTGGGAGACTGTTGGGAAGGCATGATTGGTTTTGAAATGTAAAGATATAAAATCTGGAAGGGTCCAGGGGCGGAATGATATGGTTTGGCTCTGTGTCCCCACCTAAATCTCATCTTATAGCTCCCATAATTCCCACATGTTGTGGGAGGGACCTGATGGGAGACAATTATGGGGGTGGGTCTTTCCTGTGTGTTCTTGTAATAGTAAGTCTCATGAGAGCTGACAGTATTATAAGAGGGAGTTTCCCTGCACAAGCTCTCTTTGCCTGCCACCATCCACATCAGATGTGATTTGCTCTACCTTGACTTCCATCATGATTGTGAGGCCTCCCCAGCCACGTGGAACTGTGAGTCTAATTAAACCTCCTTCTTTTGTAAATTCCCCAGTTTTGGGTATGTCTTTATCAGCAGCGTGAAAATGGACTCATATAGCATGTGTAGCCACACTGGAAAATATTTTCACATTAGTAAAGCTGAAAATACATGTTTCCTATGACTTTGCAATTTCATTTGCATAGACTTAAGGGTTTCAAAGCCTTTGGACTTCACCTGAAGTAAAAAAATTTAAAAACACATTGTACATTAGGACCCAGCACATGTGTGCATTCATACACACACTCACTGCGATATGCAGTACCAGCACACCATGCAACTGTAGGAGGGACTGTTCACATTGCAGCCACAGCCCTGAAATGTATGTGATGTGAAGAGTGAGGGGTGTGTGTGTGCACAGGCACACATGTGAGTACGGGTATGTTCATAGAGAGATCTGTAGATAACTCTAACAAAAGCTTCAGAAAACTATTCTTGCCCTTTTAAAATGTGTATTCTTGCTATGTGAGGCACGTTCCAATACATTCAACTGTATTTAAATCCATTTTTTAAAATGCTGATCAGGAAGTGACCCATCATCCACAGTCTGCAAAATGCTCTTGTATATGTGCACCAGGAAACATACAAAAATGTTCATGGCAGCCTTGCTTCATAATAGCCCTGAATCAGAAACAAGCTAAATGTCCATCGATAGAATGAATAAAAATATTATGGTCTATTTTTATAGTGCAAAACTCTTCAGCAGTGGAAATGAATAAACTACAGCTACATGTGACTATAGGGATGACTCTAAGGAAGATAAATGCTGAGTGAAAAGAAGTCTTAGAAGAACACATATACAAAGTATATACGTACAGTATAGTATCATGCTGTCTATGCTGAATTATTTTTAATTTTTAAAGTAAGTTCTAAATGCAATAACATGGCCTGTGCTTAATTTAAAGCCTACTGCCCTCAACTAACTTACGTCACAAGGAGGTTACTACGTGGAGATAGTTCTGTGTACACAGTTGCAGATGCATGAGGAACTAAGATTGACAAAAGAGATTCTCTAGTGGTTTGCTCCAATACGAAGAACTTCTGCAAGGTAAACACTACATGGATGTTGCCTTTCTCCCTATTATATCTTCAGAATCTACAATGCCTGCCACTTAACAGGAAGGAAGGAGGGAAGGAAGGAAGGAAGGAAGGAGGGAAGGAAGGAAGGAAGGAAGGAAGGAAGGAAGGAAGGAGGGAGGGAGGGAGGGAGGGAGGGAGGGAGGGAGGGAGGGAGGTAGGGAATAAGGAATGAAGGAAGAAAGGAAAGAAGGAAGGAAGGAAAGAAGGAAGGAAAGAAGGAAGGAAGGAGGGAGGGAGGGAGGGAGGGAGGGAAGGAGGGAGGGAGGGTCGCATCCACAGTATTTGAATATTTGAAGACTTTAAATCTCTATTACATAGTCTGCAGAGTTGCAAGTCCTGAGAGTGAGTCAAGGCTCCAAGCATTATAACCTTGAGCAAGTCACTTAAGTGCTGGAAATCTGCTTTCTTAGGGTCTAAAGGGGACCATGCCCTGTAGCAGTGTGGCAGTGAGGTTCAAGTGCAGCGATGCTTGGAAAATGGTTGGTCACCCGCTAACGTTTTATGCAAATGTTGTTCCTTAAATGTTTTGACTCCAAGGTCTTAGACCTCCTTGTAAACAAGTTTCTGGATCATTGGCCTCCAGAGGCCCCTGGGGCTGTAAAACCCTCCCCCTCCTACTGGCCATTGCCTGAAACCCCTCAAATGGCAGACAGTCTTTCTCCTGCAATCAGAGATAAGGATACAGAAAGGGTGTTGACAATAAGCTTCACCTGCCTCACTGGAGCAGCACAGGTCCTGCGTTGCTGAATGGGTGTGAATGAAGGCTGTGATGGGGTGAAGATGACCTGCTTATCTCAGGGGGCACAGCCAGGTCAGGAATGAAACTGAGAGGTCAAGAAATTGAGAGGGCCCCAGGGGCTAGAGGGTGGGCTGGAATCCAAACCCATTCTTCACCTTAGGAGAAAGGCCTTCGCCTGTGCCACTCACTCACTCATAATCCCCCCTCCCCTTACTCCCCACCTTCGCATCAGTCCCCCCCTCCCCACTCCCAGTCTAAAAGGTTGGAGGTTTAGGAATGTTGTCCAATCTGAGCCTAGCTGCAGCCAGCAGGCAAGAGAACCACTAGGACACAGGGACAGAAGAGCCATGCCCCTGTCTCAAATCTTTCCAGTCACGTATCAGAGCCCAGGTCAGAAGAATTGGGGCAGCCCTTCCACAGCCACACCTGCAGGAGAAGCCCGCTTGCCGCCAATGGGTCTACCTGCCATCAACTCCTAGGCAGAGCCACTGCTGGGCGTTCCAGTGCCAATATCCTTCCCTCTACCACCTACCACCTGTCCCAGGCCAGCGCACATGCTTCACACCCAAAGGGACAGGAGCTGGGACAGTGCTGAGAGGCTTCTAGGCCAATGAGACTCAGGTTGCAGAGTGAGTGGCAGCAGCAGCAACAACCGCTGTAGCCAGAAGTCCCCAGGAGTGTGGGATTTAGAGCCATTTGGAGGGTAGAGTCAGTACTGACCAAACTGAAGCGTCAAAGAGAGACAGTGGTGAGTGATAACAATGAGAGTGGTGAGAGACAGCAATGATAAAATAATAAAAGCCCCGTATTATTGTATGATCATATGTGTCAGGTGCTTTACATGCATGGCATCCTTTAATTCTGTTGACTGAGGCAAAAGGAGTTTCACACAGATAATGAGGTACAGAGCTAATGTTATGAACTCATGGTACCTGACTCTAGAACCCATTGTCCTAACCATTCCTCTCTTCTGCCCATTGAGAATAGCAATCTGTTTCTGTGATTAAGTTTCCAACTTGAGTCCACAGGGCATGTTAAAAAGCCAAGACCACAGCAGCACCAGAATAGACAGGCCAAAAAACGTTCTAAAACTGGCAGATATTAGTACTTGTAAGTGCTTGGTGCTGGCTGGGAGCTGGGCATACAAAAGCGAACTAGACAGCCCCAGCCTGCCAACCTCCCCCACTGCCCCACACCTATAGCCTATGATAGCCCAGTGGGAGCTCTGAAAGCCTCTGAGAAGGGCAGAGGCCCCAGACATGGAAGGGGGCTCAGCAGACCTCTTGGAGGAAGTAATATCTAATCTGAAACATGAAGGATGAATAAATTAGTCAGGGGTGTGTGTGTGTACATAGGAAGGTAGGGGAAGGGTGAAGGACAAAGAATCTATGCAAATGCCTAGAGGCAGGAGAGAGGCTGGCAGGCTGGAGGAAGTGGTGGTCTAGGGACTGGAACTTGGGGTGCAAAGAGAAATGGAGGAAATGGGAAAAGAGAAGCCTTGTCTGTTTAAAGCCGGCAGCGACTTTATAAAATTTGCCTTTGGAATGTTCATCGTGGCTGCAGGGTGCGCATGAAAAAGGAACAGCTTTAGTCACTAACCCTCTCTCAGTGGAGGATGGAGAAAAACACTTATTTTGGATGCAGGGCAGGGCTTCAAAGCAGGGCCTAGAGAAGGCTAACAGAGCCTCCTCCTGCACTAACTCATGAAGGCTCTGTTAGCATGCTCTCCAAGGAAAAGGACCAGGCATATGGCTAGAGGCTCATGAGGCAAGAACCCCTGTATTGCCTTATACTGACCCATGTGACCCCTAACAGAGGAATCCATGTGGCACACAGGCAGGCACCACCCTTGGGCTGGCAGGTCTGACCTAGCCAGGAAGCAAGCCCAGGGCAGGTAGCAGCAGAGCTCACCATCTCTTCTGGGGAATACGGCAACCCATCCTTCTGCCTCTGTTCTGTCCTTCTCCAGTCAGTCCTCCCCATTGTTGCCGGAGGCATCTGGCAAAGAACGTATCACAACACAGCTCTGCTCAATAGTCTTCAGCGCAGCGACTGGCGAACTTCCGGAGGTTTAAGCATGATTTAAGGCAGTAACACCAAACTGTACCTCGTGTCCTTGCATTCTTCACTTTTCACACATTCTCGTTTAAAAAAAGCAATCATTTTTTACTTAACAATGCAATAGATGACTCACTAAAAACATAATTCATTTTATTAAATCGCACCCCTTAAAGATGAGTAGATTAGTCAGGGGTTTTTAATATTTGGTGCATTGACATGGGCAGCATGCACAAAGCACAGAAGTGTGTCCGCTGTGTTCAACACACTTGTGTGATTGCTTGAGTAGAGAGAGCTGAACTCGCTGCATTTTTCATGGAACACCATTTTTATGTGAAAAAATTACTGACAAACTGTGGTCATGCAGACTTACATATTTGGTAGACATTTTCTCAAAAATGAGCAAAGTGAACCTGTCATTTCAGAAAAAAAAACTGACCATTTTTGTTGTAATAAAATTTGAGCATTCAAAAGAAAATTAGAATTTTGGAAAATTTGTATTTGCCTATGAGCATGACAGCTCCCCAATACTGAAAGACTTTTCTGGTGAGCTCAAGGATGTCATTAACAGATTTTTTAAAAAACTATGATGTAACCAATGTGCCATCACTGGGAAGATCTGCCTAACTGTGAACGATATTTCCAAAAGACCAATGAACAGTGTTACAAAAATCAAGCATGGATTAAGAAACACAAGCACAAGATTGACCAGTGGATTTTAAAAAATAGATCTTAGTTTTTTAGGACAGTTTTAGATGTAGAGAAAAATTTGTGAAGATAGTACAAAGAGTTCCCACATAACCAACACCCAATTTTCTCTATTAACGTATTTTATTAGTGTGATACATTTGTTACAATTAATGAATCAATACTGATACATTATTATTACCTAAAGTTCATATTTTATTCAGATGTCCTTAGTTTGCAGCTAACTTCCTCTTTCTGTTCCAGGACCTCTTCCAGGATAGACCTTACATCTAATCATCATATCTCTTTAGGTTCCTCTTTGTCTCACAATTTCTCAGACTTTCCTTGTTTTGATGACCTTGACAGTTTTGAGGGGTACTGGTCAAGTATTTTGCAGAATGTCCCTTATCTGGGATTTTTCTGATTTTTTTTCTCATGATTAGACTGGGGTTATGATATGGGGGATGAAGACCATATAGGTAAAGTATCATTTTCATCACATCATATCAAAGCTACATACTATCTATGACTGCTGATGTTGGCCTCAGTTACCTGGCTGAGGTAGTTTCTGTTGGGTTTCTCCACTGTGAAGTTACTTTTTCCTCTCTTTTTTGTGGTGAACTCTTTGGAAGGAAGTCACTACAACAGCTCACATTTGAGTGGGAAGTTAAGCTCTGCCTACTTGAGGGCACAGTATGCATATAAATTATTTGGAATTCACACAGAAAATGTACCTCATCTCTCCTATTTATTAACATAATCATTCATTTATATCAATGTGGATTTATGGATATTTTATACTTTAAGCTCTAATTCAATACCACCTTATTAATTGTATTGCTTAAATTGTTTGAGCCTTGGCCACTGGCAGCTCTTTCAGTTGATTCCTGTGTCCCTGCCTTTGATATACCCACATTGTTGTGAGCTGTGGGAGTGGTATTTGAGAACCTCCTTACTTTCTGGCACCACAAGATGCTCCAGGCTCATCTTGTATATTTCAGGCTCCATTCCCACAAAACCAGCCATTTCTCTCAGGAGTCCCAGTTCCTTTTACATTAGACAATAATATTAGAAACCAAGATCTAGGTAAGGGGTTCTGAGGTATTTTAATGTAACAGAGAACATGGTTTCAGATTCAGATAAATTTTAAGAAACTACAGTCTAGCAGGAAATAACTAGTCACCTTTATGTTTGCCCCTCACCTGCCTTCCATGGTTAAGAACATCCAGAGTCAGTTCACATAGAGCAGTCACTTGCATCTAAATTTAGCCCTAATCCTGGGGCCTAAATAGGACAAAGCAAACACAGTTATCCAGTGAATTCAAAGAGTGTAGACAGCTACTATAGGTAATGAAATGTAGGAAATATTTTATGCAGGCTAGTGGTCAGATTTACCCATATTCCAAAATTCTTTGCCATGATTCTTCTTTAATAATGATGCACAAACTTGACCAAGTACTTGTTCTCTCATTCTTTTAGCATTTTCTTGCTAGCAGGTATCGGAGTAAAAGGAAATAAAAAGAAGAAAAGAGAGATAATGCAAGAAAAAGAATTCAATTTGTGGTACACTTGGCCAGTAAAAGGCAGTTAAATGCTAATAAATTTTACTTGCAATTGAGCCATCTGTTCAGATATTTGAAGCTAAAACTACAAGAACTTCCTTTTGGCCACTGACCCAGTGTTTGAAATTCTGTGTCCCAGGCTGGGTGCAGTGGCTCATGCCTGTAATCCGAGAACTTTCGCAGACCGAGGTCGGTGGATCACCTGAGGTCAGGAGTTCAAGACAAGCCTGACCAACATGGTGAAACCCCATCTCTACTAAATATACAAAAATTAGCTGGGTGTGGTAGCACATGCCTGTAATCCTAACTACTGGGAGGCTGAGGCAGGAGAATTGCTTGAACCCGGGAGGCAGAGGTTGCAGTGAGCTGAAATTATGCCACTGTACTGCAGCTTGGGCAACAAGAGCGAAACTCCATCTCAAAAAAAAAAAAAAAATAGAAAGAAATTCTGTGTCCCAAATTGTCTAAATGTGTACAGTCTAACTAACATAGTAGCTGCTACCTACATGTGGCTAATGAGCACTTGAAATGTGGCTAGTCGGACATGTTGAAAAATAGTTTAAGGGATATGTTGGGTTTCATAAAACATATTATCAAAATTAATATCCATTTTTTATCCTTTTCACATGACTATTGGAAAATTATAAATTACATAGGTGGCTGACGTCATATTCCTGTTGGACACTGTGGATTCAGCCTCAACTCGCCGTCTGACACTCAGGTTAGCAGAGTATCTAGTTCCAGCCAGCCCTCTTCCCTGTTCTCCTGATCACTTGGCCAAAAACTCCACCATTTAACTCCCAGCCACGGGTCCTCTGCCTGCTTTTGCAAAGCAAGGTAATTAACATAAGATCACTCAGAGCAAGCTCTTTCCTTCTCCCGATAACATCACGGGGAACTCCTCACCTAAAAGGCAATCTCCAGGTAAATCTCGGGTTGGTTATCAGGCAACATCTGAGGACAAAGAGGGGTTGTTGATGGAGTGTTGCAATTCTTCCAGGAAGGTCAATCCCAATCCATCCTTTCTCCTCTCCTCACCCTCTGCCACCTGAGCGACTTTCATTCTCCCTGCAAACCTCTTCACAATGAAGACCCCTCATCTCTGAGTCTCCCCAGTCTCCTGCTTTTCCAGAGTCTCATTAGCAGCTCTGGAATAATGGCAGACACGGAGCAGCCTCCTTAGAGCCTGCTCTGCGGAGCTCCCCTCACCAGGTTAAATCCCAGGCACATGCCTGACATCCCACGCAGCTGGTTAAAATCCACTTTCATGTTGTGTATTTCTCAAAGGAGGACAGGATGTGGCAGGACGTACTCAGTATTCCCTAATTATTTTTCTGTTATACAAGGGAAGACACAGATAGTTAACATTGATTACTTACTATGAAGAAAATGAGGCTTAGAAAGATTTAGTAACTTGTCCAAATTTATGTTTAAGGAACAGAACCAGGATTGGAACCCAAAGTGCTAGCTCCACATTTTACATAGCTAATAGCTGTGTTTTTCTGCTATGGTCGTTTATTTTTTTTAATTTTTTATTGACATATACTATTTGCACATTTTTATGGGGTATGTGTGGTATTTTGTAACATGCATTGAAGGTATGTGTGTAGGGGAATGAAGAGAGGTTGGTTAATGGGTACGAACATACCCAGTTAGTTAGAAGGAATAAGTTCCAATGTCCAAGGACAGAGCAAGGTGGCTACAGTTAACAGCTATGTACTGTGTATTCCAAAATAGCTAGAAGTGTCCGGCACTGCCATGTTCTCAGTTGCTCAGGCTCAAACTGTCATTAGCGCTCCCCGTCTCTTCTTCCCTTGTCTGATCAGTGATCAAGTCCTGTGACTTTTGCCACCGAATCATTCCTGAAATGAGTTCCCTTTTATCCCCATTCCCATTGCTCTCCACCAGGGCATGGCTTTGCATCCAGAGTGACTATAATATTTACCACCACATTCCAGGCAGCTACTGATTTTGCACTTCTGTTCCTCATACCAAACTGACCAGCAGGTATCTTTATCCACATTTACTGATAAAGAAACAATAATTGGAGAGGGAAAGAATGAGTGGCACTGAGTGGCGGGATTATACCTTAAGTACGCACTCTTCCCATGCTGGTTTCCCATCTCAACGTCATGAGAAAAGAAATAACTGAAGCCATTTCTAAGTTGTGTTGGTTTCTCCATTGGCCAAGGTCTGATGAAAGGTGAAAATTTTAATCCAAAAAATGTAATCCAAAGAGGCACAGTGGAGAAGGGCGTTTAGGAGTGACTTTGTGGGTTTGAACCCTAGTTGCTGCAATTATCTGACTGCTGGAGCTCGTACTAACCAAGTATATTTATTTGTCTTATATAGTCTTACACATTTTGTTAAATAAGTATGCTGTAAATACTTCATAATGTGCCTTATCTCCATACTAACCTTTAAGTTTTCTAAGGGTAGAAGCTGGGTCTTTGTCTTTATCTCATCTCATAGTAGTGCCTACTTCTGGCAGAGGCTCAATGAAGGTTTGTTGAATTGAATAATTTCTGATGCCCTGTGGGTGAAGTCCAATCTGTTAAGGAGGCATCTGACATCTTTCCCAATCAATACAGCCCTAACTTCATAGCCTCGTGCCTGTCATTTCTCTACCCCTCTCCCCATGCCTCCAGTGTTCTAGCCGCCGTGGTATCTTCCCCATAAACAGTGTGTTTTGCTCATGCTTTAATTATTTCCCCTTTGTGGATTGTCCTTCTCCACCCTGCATTCCTGGCATTCTCATCTTTACAGGCCCAGGTTAAATATCACCTCCACCATGATGTTATTCCCAACCCCCCTCCCCACTGTGCCTCTTTGGAATTCTGCATAGGCTTTCATTCAAAGCCCAATTCTAACAATCCATTTACAAATATCTTCTCCCCACCTAGAGCGATACTACGTAAGATAATTTCCAAAACCTATGGTGACAGGCAAATGTATGCCTCTAAAATATTATTTTATCATAGGAGAATTAAACAAAGACAAAAGAGTGCGGATCAGGATATAGAAAGATGTTTTAATAAGAAATATCATGTAGAAAAGCATTTCCTCAGTTAAAAAAGGGATTCCTGGCTTGACTAGAGGAAGAAGAAGAAAGGATGAGAACCTGCTCAGGCTTCCTGCTAAGGCTGTCAGAAGACCCAAGAGAAATTACTTCACAACACACCCAGGTTCACCACAGGACCACAGCAGCTATGCAGAAAGACATCAATGGCATTGACTATGGTGAAAGGTACCTCAAGCTGATGGCAGAGCCAGCAACTGATGGGTCCCTTCCTCTAACTCCTCTGCCACCTTGGCCTTACCCAAGACCCAAGACTATAAGCGGCGTGAGGCTGGAGAGGGAAACCCAACCTTGATAAAACTACACACTAGGTTGCCATATAGAAAATTATTTTTTTAAAAGTGTAGTTTTCAAACTAAAATTCATACTCATAGTGACTGTCACAGAGATAGTCCTTTAAAAGTTTGTCTTAAATATTGAGCAGATGAATGAATAAAAACAGGCCATACAAGTGCAGAGCTTACGTTATGCCTAATGAGTATTCATTTGTTGGAATTTTAGAAAAAAAAATACATAAGTGTTGTTTGTCGTTTCTTCCCAAGATGGCAACTAACTGGCAAATACTCAAAATAACTGGCCAAATTGAGATTTTTTTTAAAATCAGCTTTAATTGTATATCTAAGGGATGAAGCTTAAATCTGTAGCCACGGTCAGGATCCCTAATGCAATCCCTTTGAATGAAACTCCCCCTCAACTGTGTTTCTGCCTCAATAACCTTCCACATGGATGAACCAAGAACACCCATACACTGAGTCCAGGTCACAGAAAGACACCAGTTACCCACAGCCCCCACAGGACTGAGCCACGCATGCTTAGCTTCTTTTCCCCAACCATCCATCAGATACGTCGTCCTCTTCCCATGAGGAGAAGCCAGTTATGGGTGAGGAGAAAGGCCAGGAGTGTTTGTCTAGTGGAACTCACACAGAGTCATGAGCTCAGAAGAGTGAAGCCTCCTCTCTAAAGTCAATACACAGCTGGTTATTGGCATGATGTATGACTTGCAACAAATTCAATTCACTTGGTTTCCCAAATGCCTTAATCCTCTCTTGATACGATCCAATTGGTCCTCTCCTCAGGCGTGTCTGTTTGTTCAAGGTGGAATGAGGAAGGTCGGATGCTTTTGGTGTCTCTAAGTTCTTGTTTCTACTTCAGAATAGGAGCAAATTTACTTAGAGTAATAGCCTCTTTTCTGCTTTCTCCTCCAAATTATTTCAGATGGTTGGAAAAGGCATTCTTCTTAGTATAGAAGATGAAAGGAACATTTTGAGTCTCCTTAACTCCGATCTCTCCTGGATCCCCAACACACACATACAACCATTTTCAGACTTTGTTCAAATTATAACATAGAGCCAGAGTTAAGGGAAAATAACTGGCTAGCCATGGAATTGTGACTTCTGGCCAAACCGCCTTGTAAATATGTGTTTGTGTATATACATGTGTGTAGGCAGACATATGTGCATACAAACACATGTATACATCTGTGTATATGAATATTGTGATTTCTAAAGTTGCACTGGTAGCTAGAACTGGGGGCTATAGGAAACAGTGTGTAGAACTGCCTGTTCATTCTCCTTCAGGAGGCTTGGTAATTTAATGAAATTCCACATTGGATTGCAAATGCCCAAATAGGAAGACAGAGAAGTTTGTTGAGATAGAGTGGGCAAGAAAACAAACCACCTTGATCTCTCTTTCTTTAAGGGACAAGAGGACCCAGCTGTAAGGTCTGTGCTTTTTAGATCATCTATGTATTCTAAAGTCAAGAGACAATCTTTCCAGCCTCTATCTGCCTTGCCTCAGTTAATTCCCATTATCCAAGAATATATTGCCTGAACCCTCCAGTATTTAACTTAGTAGCATAGGGAAACAAAATCGGCTTAGAGTTCTTCCAAACTGGATTTGTCTTTGTGTATCAGTTAGGATTCAGTTTGGCTATGAGTCAAAGAAGCACAAATGACAGTAACTTAAAAAAGAAATGTTTATCTACCATATACAGCTGTTTCTCAGTATCCGTAGGAGACTGGTTCCAGGACTCTCTGAGGTTACCGAAATCCGTGTATCCTCAATTCCTTTATATTTGCTTATAACCTACATACAACCTCTTGTATACTTTAAATCATCTCTAAATCACTTGCAATACCTAACACAATGTAAATGCTACACAGATAGTTGTAGCATTTACAACCACACAGTAGTTATACTGTACTGTTTAAGGAACAAGAATAAGAAAAAAGGTCCATACATGCTCAGTACAGATGCCATTTTTTTCTAAATATTTTTAATCTGTGGTTGTTTTAACCCGTGAATGTGGAACCCATGGATATGAAAGGCAGACTGTATATATAAATCAAATTGTAGATAGTGAAGGACTCGAATGGCAGCTTGGCTCCCAGTTCTCAGGAATCCAGGCTTCTTTTTATGTCGTTTCACCACTTGTGGCCTCCATTCAGGGGACCAACTCATGGCCTAATATAGTTTCTCCAGCTCCAGCCATCACATCTGCATTCCAGCCAGGAAGACAGAAGTGACACAGAAGAGGAAAAGAACACTTGCCAGCTATTTTTTAAGAAAAGTACCTAAAAGATGCTGTATGACACTTTTGCTTCTGCCAGCTAAAAATGGAGGGTCTTATTTTAGAGGAGAATAGATTATGAGGAATGACTAGTAGCCTCAGCTGCACCTTGAAATATGATACCTTTTATCTCTATTAGGTAATCACTGGTAACGTGCTCCTGTCACCAACACCTTCATCATCAGCGTCGCTCAGTGACTCAAGTTCCACCATTAGTCAACCATCACTCCAACCAGAATGGTCTCTATATACTCACACATAAACATGCCTTGGAACGTTTCCTCCATAATTTTACCTACACTGGTCCTTTTGTTTGGAATGCCTTCCCTCCCCTTCTCTACCTATCTAAATTCTACCCACCTTTGAAGGCTCAGTTCAAGCCCCACCTTCTTGGAAAAGCCTCCTCTTCCATTCTGTCCCCAAAACCTTTCTCTTTTCCGAACTCCCATAGCTCACGTTATCTACACTAGTCATCCAACTCTTGTCATATATAGACATATATGTTTAGCTCACATGCATGTCTTTCACCTTCAACTAGATCGTGAGCTCCTTGGAGGCAGGAAAACTATCATGACTTCTTTGCACCTTTCAGAGTATCTAGGCATGCATGTGCTCCCAAAACTTCTATGTACCTTACCGCTTAGAAGTCAGGGTTGGGGGAATTAGCATAAGACCATGAGCCAAGAGAAATGAATCAGAAACTCAGCTCTGATCCTAACTAGGTCTGTAACCCTGGGCAAGGAAGTTAACTTCACTGAGCTTCAGATTTCTCATGTATAAAATACAGAAAAATCTGTCTAACCTAATCCAAAGGGCTATGTTAAGGAATACACAGACACACACACCCCCCCTTGGCACAAGGCAAACACCACACAAAACATATGTTTGTAGCTTCTGTCCGAGTTTTTGTTTTGTTTTGTTTTACTGAAAGCAATAGAGACCAATAGCTCTGGCTAACTTGAGTAAAAAACAGTCTTTATTGGAATAGCAGAGCAGATTGCTCACAGAATCAAAGTATGTCTGCAGTCCAGACCAGTCTTGGAAACATGGTGCAGGGCAGCTCTGGGGTCCAGGCAGCAAGAACTATTTGACCAGCTTGTCAGGTGCATTGCCAGAAGTGAACTAGCTCCAAGTTTCCAATGTTGTGCCATTCCATGAGATTCATGTTCTGGGCGAGACTGGTTGGCCAAGCTTTGGGTATATGCTCCCACTCTGTGGTCACAGCAGATCAGTTCAGCTTGATTCACAGTCCCACAAGAACTACTTACACACAATGGAGGAAGGACAAGTCCCCAGAGGAAATCAGAGTGATGTTATCAAAAGTAGGGTGAATGGATGCTGGGTGGTCAGAATGCAGCAGATGTCCACTACAGGGCTTAAGAAACATGTGTTGATTGAGTGACAGTGGCCCATTCCTTTGATTCTGAAGACATTTTTCACTAAGACAGTACAAGTGATTTCTTTAGACCTTATCAGTGAACATCTTGGAGCACATCAGTTTATCAGATTCTTTCTACCAATGGCAATTAGAACAAGATCTTACAGAAAGGGGAAACAGAATTACTCCCTGATGGAGGGAGGGCACTAGGAGAGAGAAATAAAGTCTCAGCTCTGTCACCATGTGCTCAGAGAAATCTTTTCTGACCTTCCTGACTAGTTCAAGCCTCCCTCCATTCTACTTTCTTGTAGCTCTGTGTCTTCTCCTTTGTGGCTCTTCATACAGTGCAAGTTAAATTTGAGGTTTTGATTAATGGCCCTTTCTCCCATAAGTTGTAAACTCAGTGATGGCAGGGCCAACATCTTTCTGCTCACTTCTGTGTTTCTGTTAAGTATCCCAGAGCCTGGCATATTCTAGATGCTTAGTAAATACTTGTTGGATGGATGAGGAGTGAATGTATGAATGAATAAGGTTCTAAAAGGGCCAGAAAAATTAGTCAGCTGCACAAGTATGTAGAGTAGATCCTTCCAACCACAAATCAGGGACAGGCTCCATCTTTCCCTTCCCAGGAATATGGAGTGGCAGGAAATAGGTTAAAAGTAGTGGCAGGGCCAGGCGCGGTGGCTCACGCCTGTAATCCCAGCACTTTGGGAGGCCGAGGCGGGTGGATCACGAGGTCAAGAGATGGAGACCATCCTGGTCAACAGGGTGAAACCCCATCTCTACTAAAAAAAAATACAAAAAATTAGCTGGGCATGGTGGCACGCGCCTGTAGTCCCAGCTACTCAGGAGGCTGAGGCAGGAGAATTGCTTAAATCCAGGAGGTGGAGGTTGCAGTGAGCCGAGATCGCGCCATTGCACTCCGGCCTGGGTAACGAGAGAAACTTTACCTCAAAAAAAAAAAAAAAAAAAAAGTAGTGGCAAATTAGCCAATGCAACATCCGCTAGGGGCTGGGTCATGCTAGACTCTTTACCAGAACCCTCTCCTGGTGGGTAGAAGGCCCATAAGGTGGCGGCAGCAGCCATCCACAGTTGCTGGAAGAGGAAATAAGTCATTCGCACTATGATGTGGAGCATCCCTTCCTTGCCGTGGGCATCAACCCAAGCAGAAGCATTGCTTATGCAGGTGTTACGCTCCCCACATGGCTGATCTCTACGTGCCTCCTGGGACAAAGTGATAGCAAAGCTGTCCATCTGTGTGGCACTTCAAAGTCTACAGATCTCTGTCCTAATTCATTTTTAGTTGTGTTTTTTGATGTATACAACAACTAACTTGTAAGACAGGCAAGTGTCATTGGCCTCATTTTATAGATGAAAAAGTGAAGGCTCAACATCTTGTTAAAACTTTACATCTGGGGAACTTCAAAGCCAGGTAATCTCCTCATCATCCATGTGTAGAAAGCATATACTTTTAGCATAAAAAAAAAATCTCAAGGCCTTCTTTTGAGGGCTAAAGATAGCTCTCACCTTGTCACTGAACATAATGTTGAAATGGTAAATGAAGGGATCCAGGGAAACAGTGTGTCAAGTTAGTTATGATTGAGTTGTAATTCTTGATGGCAGTTTTATTTTCATTAAATCATATTATTAATAGATTTCATTCTAGTTTAAATTGATTTAGAGGGAGAAAGGATAGACAAACTTTGATTTCATTTGCAATTCAGTTCAAATTTATTTTGCCTTTGAGTTTTGAACTGACAGATTAACTTCATTTTCTTCCCATTTTTGATTCATTTTAGGTCAACTCAATTTTCTTCAGAGACAGCCTAGGCACAGGCCCTTTGAGGCATGAAGGCTCAACCTGTGGATCCAGGCTCTCCACTCTGAGCCTACCCCTAAAGCCTTCCCTCTCATGCAGGTCATGAAAAGCGGTGACAATAGGTGGCTGGAGGAATTTCCTATGACCTGACCGCTCCTCCTTGGGGCTCAGAATTCTGAATGTGTCTTCATAATTGGAATTTTATCTGCATGCTCTAAAACAAACAGAAACCACTCCTTCATAATTCTGGCTCAGGCTCCGTAAGACACACACTGAGATTTGAGGAAGTGATGGTGAGAAAGTGATGCCTTCTGAGCTCAGGTAAACCAGGATGTGTTCTTCTTTTTCTTCAAATAGGGTGTGAGAGTCCCGGCAACCTTTCATCGATGACCAAACCCCAAGAGCAGGTCTGGCCCGTGGCGCAGCAGCTAACACTCATCTGGCCCTTACCACACTCCCAGGGCAGGGCTAAGTGCTTCGCACGTATTATCTCACCTGTGCTCACAACGCCCATGAGGTAGCAACAAGTAACATCCGTGAGGAATCAACTCAGCAGAGTGAAGGAACCTGCCCAAGACCACATAGCTAGTAAGTCCAGGAGCTGGAACTGCAATCTAGACTCATGCACTTCCAATGGGAAGGGGAAAAGAATAATGGAGACAACCAATCCACAGTGAAAGCCTGGAAGCCAGGAGCAGAGCCTTCCTTGTGCATGGAAGAGAGGTGTGCTTCTAACCCAAACTCCTTCCCAGGTATTTTATGTGAGTAAAAATATCAATTTCTATTGTGTTTGAGCTACTATAATATTTGGGGGGTTATTTGTTGCAACAGGTAGCATTAGCCTAAGTAGTCTGTACAGGCACCTAAGCCAGCCTTGTAGGCTTGAGAAGGCCAAGTATGCTGATTCTGAAGGCTAGGTAGTTGCCAATTAAGCAAACATGAGGAATAAAGGGCTTGTGCCTATGCTCCTAACTCCCTGGAAGCTGGAGTTAGGAACTAAGACCAGCCCAGTGGAGGCCAGTTTGAGATAAGGCCTCCTCAGTGGGCTCCTCTTGCCAGCCTGGCCTTATAATGCACATCTCTCTCCTTCCAGGCCCTCAGGAAGAGGAAGAGCCAGCTTCTAACATATGGTGGGTGAGCCAGAGGTGGGGGTTGCAGGCTTTGAACAATTGCAAGTTGGGAAGAAAACAGACAAAAACTAATACCACCCTGTGAGTATGTCTCCTGGTCTTACATCCACACTGCTTCCTGACTTCTTTTCTCCATAGTCCTAATTGCCCACCATATACCGCATTTAAAATTGTTGAGAACTTTGTGAGACTCTGTCAGGGAGCCACTGTCTGCTTCCTGGTTATCCCATGCTGGCTAGGCATCTGCCTTCAGTCCTGCACGAGAAATCCTTCTCCTGCCCTGTCACTCTGTTCTGATTTCCAAGTAAATGTTCCCTCATCACATATCGCAAACTGCTCTGTCCTGAGGGAACTTCATGGTGGTGGTGGAGAGCTCCCACTGCCTCCTTCCGTGGGGTGTTTTGTAAAGACTGAGGTCTTTGTCCATCTTGGCAAGAAATTGAAGACCCTTTTCTCCTTATGTTTTGCTGTAGTCATCCTTTACAGTCATTCAAAGCTTCGCCATAAGCTCATCCCCACGGCTCTGTAGATAAAACTCCCACGTCCCCCTGGTTCCCTGCCCACCACGCCACCCCTGAAAAAACAACAGCTCATTTGTAAGAGGTTTTTAATTTCATCTTGGTATGCCATTAAGGAGTGGAATAAGGATCTCTATTCATTTTCACTCACATAGTATCTGCTACATTCTCCAGCTGGTCTTTTCCACAGAAACCTGTGGGGTCATACAGCATCTGCATAATTTTCACTCACCAGACTGGTTTGGGTTTCTTGGTGATTTGCATAAATTATAAACAAGAGCACAAAAATCACACAACGTAGACTCTACCATAAGGGGACATGTTCCCTCTGGCCTTGCCAGAGTGATAGGGACGTGTCTCTGTGTTCGTCTCCAATGACGTCCCCAGAAGTGAGGCCAAGCCTGTCCTGGCCCCTCTCAGATGGATCCACAGTGACCCTCTGTCTTCCCCATCAACTCATTCTGGGTTCCCAGGAGGCTTCCTAGCACAGAAGGATCCCATCCTAGCACCATAACTGGAGACCAGGGTGTGGAACTGTCCCCATGTACAATGGCTGCTGGGTCTTCTGTGCCGAGGGTCAGAAGAGTGAGCTGGAAGGAAGAGCCAAGGGTTTCCACCAGACCCTTCTGCCTCTATGAGCTCCATGAGGTCATTTAGAAATAGAACCTCTAAAGCAAAGGGCCCCAAACTTTTCCTGTCAAGAGCCAGACAATACAGATAGCAAAGATTTCAGGCTTTCCAGGCCACAGACAGCCTGTTATATATTCTTCTTCTCTTTTTTTTAAACGACCTCAAAAAAATGTAAAAACCATTCTTGGCTGGCAAGCCATAGAAAGCAGGCCTGCAGGCAGGAGTTTGCCCATCCCTGTTCTAGAACACCACCAGGCCCTCCTCTGTCCCCTCAGCCTTCACCTCCTCCCCACTCCAGGACTCTGGCATCCCTCTGAGCTGCTCTGAGCTGGTGTCTCCTCCAGCACAGGCTTTGCAGAGGGACTTCAGCAGGCAGAACTGCCCTCGGGAGTTCAGGAGCCCTCCTGCTCTGCAACCCTACGTACCCTCCTTTGCCAAGTGAGTGGCCTGGTTGTATCTTAAACAAATATCAGATATGATTCTCAGCCCTGCTCATGTGTCCTGGGGATGAATTAAGCCTTGGTGTTTCCCACTGAGGTAGGTACATACTATTAGCCTCATCCACACTTGCAGATGCTAAAGCTCAAGAGCTGAACCAACCTTCCTAGCACTGCCCAACAACCACTTGTCAGAATGTAAAAGAAAGCCCCGGAGTCTGGGCTTTACATTTTCTCAGAACATAATCAGGGATTATTCTGTCCCACCCCAGCCTAGTGATTCAACCCCAGAGAGAGCAAGAATGCAAGAGAGAACACTGTCAGCCATACAGAATTGCTTTCCAGACCTGAAAGACACTCTGAAAACAGAATGAACCCAAGCACTCAAAGCTGTGGGGCTAGGTGGAGCAGCCCTCTCTGCCCTGCCGACAAGTCTCATCAAACTAAAAATAAAGTTTATAAAAGTAAATTATCTCATTTTATAACTTAAGTGCATCAAACATTTCCTTAAATATAGTTCACACTGAAAATAAAGTTACTTTTGCTGTACAGTTGGTGTCTGTTATAATTAGGAATAAACTTTGAGGGTAAAATATGAAAGGTTACACACTCACACACACATCTATCTATCTGTCCTTCTGTCTACGGATGTGTAGATGGATAGACATATGCACCTCTTGACAAAAGCTTCCCCAACATGGTGGGAAGTTGTTAGGAGTCCCTAAGTATCTAGTTTGCATGAGAATATCTATATTAAAAGTCCCTGTCCTTAATGATAAACACATCTTCATATCTAACTCTAAGACTCTTATTAGAAACATTAAACTATGCAATCCATAATGTATTCAGTCTTTGGAAATGCTGAGCTACACCATATCATTATACAACAGCATCCCCAACAAAACTCCCTCCCCAACCCACTTCTTCCCTGGCCTCCCTGTCCTAAAGCCAGCGACCCCTCACAGAATATGGTTGTTCCATATGGGAGCCTAGTCACAGAACTCTAGGGGAAGACTCAAGAGGTGAAGTAAGAATTCTGCATGGAGTACAGGTGGTCAATGGGGTTTCCCACTCTGGACTGCAGAGGCCCAGCTTCTGAGGTTGCTAGGAAACAGTCACCCAGGTTACTGAGGGAGGTGTCGTCGCTATCCAGGTCATGGAAAAGGGGCTCGGCACCTGAAATGGAGACGAAACACTGGCATAAGGATCTGGAAGAAGTGATTCATTTCAGTGCTAGCATATTCAGCTGAATTCAACAAGTGTTGCCTGACAACATGCCCCAGGTGAAACTTTCTACAAAAAGTCTATATTCTCTTTAGGGGGCTCCTGTTCAAAGTGCAACAAGTAAAAACAATCTAAACCGGGATACGACAAAGTGCTAAATTGAGTGCAGCATAAGCAAATGTCACAGTGTCTAGACAGGGAGTGTGGGGAGTAGGTAGGACATGTCACCAGAGGCTGGAGAGACAGGGCAGAGCTCTTACAGGACTTGGGCCTCAAAAATGATGCTTGAAGGAAGGATGGTAAAACCAACAAGCAAAAAACAACAAAAAAGCTCTTCCAGTGAGGCTAATGAAAACTCCTGTGATAACATCTGTTCTTTCAAACACTAGGGGTATACTATCTGCTGTTACCCCCAATTTGTAACACAAAGAAAAGGAAAGTTAGGTGCCTACCTTCAGCTAATTTACACCTTTGATAGGGAAGCCAGTAGGGCACAATAGTGGAACAGCTGAGGAATCACTGCAACCAGGACCTGGAGGCAAGGAATTTTCTGCCTCCACATCAAGTAAATGGGAGAGGTGAAAACTGGAGTTTACACAACTTGTCATGGGGCTTTAAATATTCATTTTATTCATGGACTCAATCACAGGGATACTTTGTGTAACACAACCCCTGAGACTCTGAAAAGAATTTGCAAAAAAATGTATTTGCTCTGTTTTCCCACAGCTGTGGAGTGAAGAATGGTACAGATGTGACCCATGCCTTCTAAGGAATTCAAGAGGGTAGATATCACCGAACATTCAATGAATGGGGTTGACCAATGAAGGGCTTGTCAAGGGCCAAATATTAATGAACGTTTGCTGAATATGTGATATAGGAAGGTAGGGGTGATTTTAACAACAGAATTTTTTTTTAATGAAGGCAAAACAGAAGTTGTTTGACAAAATTTATGTGCTGTGGCATGAATCTCTGATACTAATGTTTTGAAGTCTTGCTGCATAAAATTATTTTTTAACTATCAGTGTAATCTATCAGATTACACAGTATAGACCAATGCATTACGTACACCACTAACCTTCTCTGTATAAAAATGTGGTGGCCGATGCATGGCTGAGGTTGAACTTGAGCCTTCACTCCAGAACTCACCCAGGCCCTACCCTGGGTCCTCAGGCCCCTGGTTGTTGTCCACTAGCCTAAGCACAAAGCTGGGTAAGTGGGAGAGTCTCAGCTATCCACATATGCAGCATTTAAATCAATGGTATTTTGAGTGGGATGGGGTGGGGATAAGGGAGATACTTTTCACTTTAAAAGTCAGTTTATGTTTTACAAGTTATATTAGAGCACCTATTAGTATCCATAGCAGGATGGTCCACTTAGGAAATCTGTTTTCTGTGCTTTTTATGTCTTTTTCTTCTTTAGGTAAATGTTTGCTTGATGAAGCCCTTCTGTAGCACTGATACTGCTGATATCTGGCATGAAGCACAAGAGCATGGAATTCTATCACAACAAACAAGTCTATAAGGAGACACAACCTCCTATTTAAAACTAACAAACAAGAAGCGTTGAAAACAAGATAAACTGAAATGTCGCTAATGAATATACATGCATGTAGGTCTTTGTCCTGTAGCCATTGGTTAGGTGATTCTAGCAGTATCTTGTAGGGCACATTATTCTGCTTTGAAGCTTCAGTGAGTATCTGGGAACTGCGTAGATGTGTTTAGGAGGGAGTGAGAAACCCACACAAGTTGTGAGAGGGCACGGCGGGGGCGGGGGGAGTTGAATCCCTCTTACCATAAGGGTGCATGTGGTCTCCAGGCATCTGGGGTGGGGTGAGACCCTGTCGGAAGGGATCTGAGCTGTAGACACTCTGCTCGATGGCCAGGAGCTGCTGTGGGGTGGGCAGAGCCGTGTAGGGGTTCATGATTCCTTCCATCCCAGCACTCCCACCACCATTTGTCTGAGCTGTAGAACAAAGAAGAAGCCAGGTCATTCGCAATGTGCAGCCTGGCATGTGACTTCCCTGGGTCCTGATTTGCTCATTTATAAAATAAAATGGGATGAGGTGACATCATGGCTTCCAGTCTTTGTCCTACCAGAGGCCATCAGGAATCACCTTGGAGGATAGGAATAGGGTAGGGGCTGGGATGTTGAACTTTGAGCACATCCTTGAAACATATCATTTCAACAAAAGGTTTTGATGTTAGCCACATGTTTGGCAGTCACTAGAATAGATGAATCTAAAGATCTTTCTACAATAACCCACTATGAGCCCATGAGTCAAGTGGGAGTTGTGACACTGACCCAGTTGACCTCATGGGGCTGATAGAAAGATTCCATAGGACTGGGTATGTGCTTTGAAATTATAATTGCTATGCTTGTAGATAGAATTTTATGAGAAAAGGGGGACTCAGTTCCTGCCTCCACATCTTGCTGAGGTTCTCTTAACATGGGGAGAACAGAGACCACATTTCCCACCAGCCTCCGCTTTCTAACGTCTACCTTTGGAGCTGCCTTTAGAATTATTTAAACGAAGTCCCAAGCAATATGAGTTTGTGTTCTCATACTACTTTGATGCGTTCTTCTCCCTTTGAAATGCACAGGGGACCTGTGAGATAGGACTCGAAGGCATTATGGCCCTACCCTAGGGATGCACATAGCCTGAGGCACAAGGAAAAGTTGGTCCCGCATAAAAAGCCTAATGGTGGAGCTGAGGGCAGAATTCAGATCTCACCCACTTGCTGCTCCACCCTTCCCTGCACCCATGCCCTGTTTTGTTTCTTCTCTCCCTAAACATATACCTTGTTGTTAACATACTGTTTAGTCTAGAAGGTAAGAAACTAAGGGAACTCTTGGCTGCAAAAGTCACAGTCTAGATTTAGCATAGACCCAGTGTCAAGCACAAAGCTGGGTCCATATGAAGAGAAGAGGCTCTGTGGAGTGGCCTGAGAACTAGGATCACATTCCACAGACTTCAGAGTGTTGGTCCACAGACCAGCAGCAATGGCACCACCAAGGAGCTTGTTAAAAAGGCAAAATCTTGGGCCCACGCAGACCTTCTTTATAAATCAGAATCTGCACTCTATCAAAATCCCAGGTGATTTACATGCACATTGAAATGTAAGAAGCCCTGCTGTAAGGTATAGACCATTCAAGGAATTCTGGATAGCTGAGCATCCAGGGGGCATATCCTTTAAGAATGACATTGTTCTAATATAGTCATTCTTGCTTTTGTTTTTCTTTTAACTTCCATGAAGTATCCCACAATCCGTCCCTCTTTACCATTCTCCCTAATCCTCATATCACCCTGATTTGTTGAAAAGTACATCTGAGTAGAGAAGAGGAGGCAGCAGGCCTGTGGAACAGTTAGAGCTCTAGTCCCAGCTGTATCCCTTACTGATCTAGGGGCACATTCAGTCTCAAAGAGCCTCTCTTTGCTCATCTGTGAGATGGGGATAATAACAACTTCTTCACTCACCTCCAGGAGTGGGTGTTGTAAAAGTCAAGTCAGCATGTGTGAGAACACCGATCTATAAAAGTGCTCGACAAAGGAGGGCACTATTATTTTACTATCGCTATTTTCACTACTTTACATTATTTTGGAAAGAGACAAGTCACTGAGGTGTCTTCTATTAAATTGATTAGGCTGGAAGGAGAACTAACCAAGATGAGAAACTGAACATATCTGTGACTTTGCAAGCAGTCCTGACACGTTCCCCCAGACACTGGGTGGGATCAGGCATGGACACCGTGGATAAGGTTAGTACCTATCCCCAATCAGCAGTTCTAGGCCTGCAGCTCAGGCACCCTCAACCCTCTCACAAGTTCCTCATGGCTCAGTCCTTCCTTGAAGGCCTTATCTCCCCCACGGCTATAGTCTGGGCTTCACTGAGTCCAGATATGTCATCCAAAGAGCTGGGTAGTGGGAAGCCCCTGGTAGGAACAGCCTGGATTCTAGCCAGAACTGCCTGGGAGGAGGCACCAGCTTACCAGAGCTCAGCCTCTGGGTGTTCTGTTGATCTTGTTGCTGCTGCTGCTGTCGCCTGGCCAGCTTCTTCATCTGATAAGGAGAGGACCATAAGATTAGAGGTCAGGTGACCTGCAGCATGTTCACACGGTAAGGGGGATCCTGGAAGCAACGTCTTCCTGGGGAAGAGGGCTTATTTGCAAAGCTGTAGTGTTTACTTAGTAAAGGAGCCACAGTGGCCGACCCCATGCACAACAAGCATTGCTGCTGAGAGCTCTTCTACTCTGCAGCAGTATAAAGACAGCTGGCTGGGAAGCGGGGTGCAGCTTGTCTTAGCAGGAACAGGGATTTTCCCTCAGCAAATAAAACTTGCTGCTTGTGTTGTGACAGTTTTACATTAGGTAATAACTGTGTGACTGTGAAGTCTACAGCCCAGCCTAGAGGTATGGAACAAGAGGATACTGACAGGGTGTGATTTGGGGTGAGCCAAGAGGGTGTTCCTTTCCCCTCCCTGTCTGCTGGCCCTTAAGTTTGAGATGAGCCTACCCAGAGATTCATGCCTCTTCCAAAGCAACCCACTAACATGCAAGCTTCCCTGAAGGAATATTTTAACCCAATGTTTCTCAAACTGTGTTCCATAGAATATTAGGGTTCCATGAGATGTTGACATATACTTTGATTGTATGTATGCATCTGTGTATAGGAAACACTAGATACTTGTAAAAAAAATTTTCTTTATTGCAAGATCTCTCAGAGCTTTAAATGTGCCCCTGTGCTTTATTAATCCACAGGCTATAGGGGCTCTGCAACTTACTGCACCATGGAGTCTTTCTTTGGTGGAATAACACATCAACAGCCCTGTTCTGAGGACATCAGTTAGGGAAATGCTACCTTAACCAATCATGATCAAATCATGAGATAACCTGTGATACTGTAAAGTATATGTTTTTTTGTTGTCCCTGTTTTTTTGGCATACAATTCCTAAATTTTTTTTTCTCTCCAAAGTGATGTCTTTTTTTAATGTTAATGGTTGACTGACAGCTGTCAGCCTCTAGGTAGCTTCAGGATGGAGGCTGATCACCAGAAAGACCAAGGTATGATTAGATGGTTGGAATGTTCAGCCCCACCCCCAAACCTCTTTGGAAAAGGGATGAGCTGAAAGTTAAATTGACCATCAATGGTCAATTTAATTAATCATGCCTGCATAATGAAGCCTCCATAAAATCCCAAAAGGATAGGGATCAGAGAGCTACCAGACAGCTGAATACACGGAGGTTCCTGGACGCTGGTGTGCACAGGACAGTATGGAAGCTTCACACCCTTCCCCCATTTCTCACCATATGCATCACTTCATTTGTATCCATTGTAATATCCTTTACAAAAAGCAGTAAATATAAGTAAGTATTTCCCTGAGTTCTGTGAGCTGTTCTAGCAGATTAATTAAACCCAAGGAGTGGGTCATGGGAATCCCAATTTATAGCCAGTTGATCAGAAGCACAGGTAAAACAACCTGGAGCTTGCAATTGGCATCTGAAGAGGAGGGCAGTCTTGTGGAACTGAACTCTCAACCTGTGAACTCTGACACTATTTCCAGAATTAGAAGACACCCAGCTGGTATCGACTGCGCAATTGATTGCTTGCTTGGCGTATGGAGAATATCTCCATATATTTTGTCACAGAAGCATTCTGTGCTGATTGCTGTAGTGTAAGAGCAGAGGAAACATAGAGTTTGGTTTTTTTCTCATATCATCCACTAAAGATCAGGGCTCTTGAGAAACAGCATAGGACATATGTAATTTTAGATGTAGGAAGATAAATGAGTAAAAGGTCTAAAACAAAAACCATGATGGGGGAATATAGAGCTTGGTCGGATCCAGGGGACAGTAAGACAGCTTGGGCCTGTATTAGTGAGGGCTGGACCCAGTAGAAGTCAGAAAAGGTACTTATTCTACCATGTCATAATGTTGTCTTGGACCAGTCAAATGCATGCTACTTCTAAAATAACTCTGGTATTTGCATTAAATAAATATAAATTAAAGAACATGCTTTTACCAAAAGGCAAAGAAAGGCATTTATTCATACACATGACTGGCCAAATTCACAGTCATGGTCCTAGGAATATAAAAGCCATTTCACTAAAATGAATGCCTTCTCTCTCCCCTACTGCACGGCTGCTGTGGCCAAAATAATTATTGATAACAGAATTTTTGAATCAAGAGAACTACTCTATCTAATGAGCAAAGGCGAGAAAACCTGGCAGCAAGAACAATGTCCTACTGTGATTATTTTAGGAAACCAGCAACACAGGGATCATAAAAGGAAGAAGCAGGTTACCTTCGCTCTCTGGTTCTGGAACCACACTTGGACAACACGGACACTCAGCCCTGTCTCTGCAGCCAGAGTCTCTCTCACCTTGGAAAAATTGAACATGAGAATTATAGACACATTGGCATCTCAAGGTAGAAGGTAGAACACTTCCTATATAATAGATGAGGAGGCCAAAAGACCGTATCTGCACCAGGAGTTGGATAGTTGTTAATGTTGAGCATAAATACAAACACGAGAACATTGCTTCCCTTCAGTCAGAGAGTCCTTCACCAGGTAAAGAAAGAAAAGAATAATTATTAATTCACATATGCATTCTCAAGAAGTGCTTCTGGATTTCTCTTGCTCTGGAAATTAGGCTTCAAGTAGTTTAGACATTAGTCTGTTGTGCTTTAGCTCTAAGCCATGCATATGCATCGACCTACTTAAGGGGATGTGAGAGTGAAAATCACTTCACAAAAACAAATGGTTCTCTTTTGCTCTCCTCTCTTGCCTAATTTCATTGACCTAAATTTTTGGTTTTGTCCCTCATATCTCTGGGTAACTTAGGGTATTTCACGAATATCCATATTCATTGCTACCCCAAGTGAGCCCTGCCCAAAGAGAATAAGACAAGAGTCATCTGGAACTCAGCAGAGCCAGGTAGACAGCTCTGAGGTCGGCACGTGTGACAGGGTTGTGGCGCAGACAGGACAGATGACTGGGATCCAGATAACAAAGCGGTGCATTTCAACATCTGCCCACCAGACAGGCACACAATGAGGGGCTGGCAAGGTGTCGAGAAGAGAAGTGGCAAGAAGCACAGATTTTCAGACAGGGCCTGAGAGATACTGCCCTCTCTTCATTAGATTTTGGAGAGGAGATGAGATTGAAAGAGCTCCTTGAATAAACATGTGAGGAGAGCGAATGGAGGCCTTGAGAAATGCTTCCCCTTTATCATGCCACTTGGGGCAAGGCTTAGAAGGGGAATGATTAAAACAGGTTTTTACAGCACATCCTTCTGCTAAGCCAACTAAAATAGGAGTGTATGCAGGGGCCCACCTCCACCTGCTGAAACCCTATCCATTCCTCAGAGGCCCAGCTCAAAAGCCACCTGTTCCTCAAAGCCTTGCCTGATTGCCCAGACCAAAGTGACCTTTCCCTTCACTTGGTTCGTGGCTGCCCCTCTGTTACGGTCCTCAGAGCCTCTTCTCTGCTGTTATAATAATGTGTACATGCATCTCATTCTTGTTGGTTACCTGGAAGCTGCCTGGGGACAAGCAGCCAGCACAAGGGCATACATAGGCTGGGAGTTTAGTATACACAGAAGAAGTGAATAAATAAGGAAGATCATAATTTGTAATGGTGCAAGCCCAATTTGGGGGCATTTCATTTTCTACCAGTACCGCTCTTGGAGAATAAGGAGCTGCAAGGGCAGAAAAAGGAAGAGTCTGCAGCTGAATGTTTCCAAAGTTCAGAAGTTGTGATAGGCTGGCCTACTGCTCAACAAATACCTATCCTTCCCTCCCCTGCTCTGTGGTGGGTGTGTGCTTCACCACTGCACCTACGCTGGGCTAAGCCCGTGCCTTGCTTTGGCCCATGGGATGTGATGTGTCTGATATCCAGCAAGAGGTTTTCAATGGGCTTCCCACTTCGACTTGGCCTCTTGCCTCCTGCCGTCCTCATGAGAACAACATGCTCAGGAGGGGGCTGCTCTTTCAGCCTGGACCCTCAAATGACAGACAGGGGGAGAGAGCTGAAACCAGTACCCAGCTGTGCCACAGCCAGTATACAGCCCAAGAGAAGAAAATACATATTTCTTGGGAGCCACGATGACTTTGGTTGTTTTTGTTGTTTGTTTGTTTTGTTTTGTTTTTTATCTATCACAGACAAAACTAATACAGAAAAGAATGCAGGAAAAATAATTCTAACATTTTTTCAAAATGTGTTTATGAATTTCAATAAAGAATACTCTATTTTATTTTTATTGTGTAAAAGATAGTACTCAGCATATGATAGGCAGTCAATAAATGACGAGTACTTAATAAATGGGCATGGCTATTTATAGCAAAGACTGCTAATTGTCCCCAATATCTATTCTCTCTTCCTCCTATGAATAATCGAATCACAAAGTTTTAGCTTGATCACCTAGACAGACTCATTTTCTAACTTCCGCTACAGGAAATGTGGCCACAGGACTAAATTTTGGCCAACACATATGAATAGAAAAGATTTGAGCAACCCCTGGATACAACCTTACAAAGCAGGCTGCTTGCCCTCCATTTCCTCTTGCTCTACCCTGGTGGCTGGAAACACGGTGACCGCTGGAGCAGCCACTTGGACCCAGGGGATGGATAACAGAGCCACCCGCCAGTCTTGCCTTGCTCACCTCTGGACTGTGACAGAAGAGAATAGACTCCTGTTTCATTTAACCGCCGTATTTTTTTTACGTGAATGTTCACAGCAGTCCTATATGAAATAGTCCCAAAAACCCAAACACTCATCAACAGGTGCATGGACAAACCAACACCTATACAGTGGAATGCTGAACTCGGAATGAATGAATCCCCAAATCGCCACACCAAGTGGAAAAGGCCAGACTCAAAAAAGAGTACATACTGCAAGCCACTGTATTTTTATACTCTTCGTTTTCCAGCATCTGGGTCTATACCACAAGGGGCACCTATCCTTTTCACTGTTCCCTCTGCTCTCCATGAAATGAAAGGTGTGAGCCAGGGGCCATTTGGAGTTGGTGTGCATGCATGAAAGCTTGAGGAGAGTCTGTAACCTCCTCCTGGCCACAGCTTAGTGATCTTTGGAGTCTCCGACGGGGCTCGAGCCACCTGTGCAGGCTCTGTCTGAACAGCCTTCCTCACCACTCTGATCTCCAATGCCCGCTGAGATCCCAGAGGGGTCTGAGTGCACAGAGAAGTGGGGCCCAGCTCCTTTTCCTCCCTTCTCCCTCCTGTACCTTCCTGCAGGGCTTGGAGGATACTTCAAATGAGGCCTTGAATGCTCGCCTCTGTTGAGTTGTCAAGATGGTTCTGGGACGTTTGGGGCGCTTATGGTCCTTGCCTTCCTCAGCAGTTCCTTTCCCTGCCCCATGGGCTGACTTGCAAAGACTTTCTTCATCATCACTTTTACCTAAAAGAAGCAAAAGACAATCTTGTGAGTCCCTGAAAGCCAGTTCCTGGAGCTGTATGTTATTCCATAGCAAGGTCTCTGGGTCCACATTTCCAGGATGGCTTTATGTATGAGAGTAATAACCTATATAGGATTGATTTGAAAGCTTCCAGGAAAAGGCTAAGAAAAATATTTCTAAAACCCAGAGCCAGGCAGCAGAAGGTCCACCATTACACTTCAGGGCTTTATCACAGCAAGTTATCCTGGCTCCACATTTACCAGCTGTATGGCCTTGGGCAGTGATACGGTTTTGCTCTGGGTCCCCAGAATTTTAATCCCCACATGTTAAAGGAGGGATCCTGATTGGATCATGGGGGCGTCCCCCATGCTGTTCTTGTGACAATGAGTGAGTTCTCACAAGATCAGATGATTTAAAAGTGTGTGGCTTCTTTTGCACTCTCTCTCTCTTGCTTCGCCATGGTAAGACCTGCCTTCTTCCCTTTCACTTTCTGCCATGATTGAAAGTTTCCTGAGGCCTCCTGAGTCATACCGGTGTAAGAGAGACTTTTTATTTTTGGCATGAAGAGCCATAGGCAGGCTGGGTGCAGTGGCTCACTCCTGTAATCCTAACACTTTGATATGCTGAGATTGGTAAATTGCCTGAGCTCAGGAGTTCTAGACCAGCCTGGGAAACATGGCAAAACTCCTCTCTACTAAAAACACAAAAAAATCAGCCTGGCATGGTGATGCATGCCTGTAGTCCCAGCTACTCGGGAGGCTGATTCAGGAGAATTACTTGAACCCGGGAGGTGGAAGTTACAGTGAGCCAAGATCATGCCACTGTACTCCAGCCTGGGTGACAGAGCGAGACCCTGTCTCCAAAACAAAATAATAATAAAAGCCATAGGCAATTCTATGTCCAAATGGTCTAACAAGAACCTCATGTTTCTCTGGGTGCTCACAGAGCTCAACTGCCTTTTTTTTTCCAGTGAAAATCTTTGTCTCAATGGCTTTCCCCTGTGCCCGTCCCTTCTGTCCACTTCAAGAAAGCAAAGATGAAAGGACCCACTGTGTGTGAGCTACACATCCTTTTTCTTTCCTCCTGCCCTCCTCTGTGAAGGATGCTTATGGGCATATGCTGTTTTAGTGTAGGCATTGGCTGAGTTCTCATTTTTGGTTCTGCCAGAGCCAAAAAAAAAAAAACAATATATTTAATCCAAAAGGACAATGGCTTCTTCTTTCCATGAACATTTGAACATACAAGTTTGAACATGAAGGGAACACTAAATTGTGAGTTTATTGAGGACATGGCTCTTTCAATATAACTGAAAAGGGACTGATACAGGCAGACCTAGGTTTCATACCAGCTCTGCCCCCATGTTGTAAGTATGGCCCTGTGCAAGTTATGTCATGTCACTGAGCCTTGGTTTCTGTACTTACATACCAACAACAATAATACCCACACGGTGAGTATCACAGAAGTAGGATTATTGTGTAAGCAACTAACACAGTCCTGGCACTCAGGCGGCTCTTAATAGATGATGTGAAAAGGATGTCTTCTCCCTCTGCCTCACCCCTCTCAACAGTACAAATAAAAGCCCCCACAAAATTAAAGAATAGAGTTAAAGCAAGAACCCTCCTGACAAGGGGTGGCTACTCTGGCATCTTCAACTCCGAGGTTGCTGTTTTCTAGGGTGTGATGTGGTAAGCTGATCTCAGACATAACCTTGGTGTGAAGGGATTATAAAATCTTTCTAGGTGGTTTTCAGAATGGCAAGGAAAACACAAGCACTTAAGACCTAAGAGCCTCAGGAAAATAAGAAGACCCCACAAGAGGATAAAAGGTAGAAACAAAGAAAGCCATTGACTGCGCAGATTTGCCCTTGCTAGACCCTATTGCTCACACTGCTCAGAGACACCCCAACTCTGGTGTTCAGTGAGGCCAGCAATTCTTTCTGGCGGCGGACTCCCCTGGGGTGAAAACAATGATCCTGTAGCACTAGTGATGACTTCTGTGACATTTCTAAGGAAATGGAACTAATATCCCACTCCAGGGATCATGCAGATCTCCTTCAAGGTAGTCAAGAAAAGAGGCTGAGTCTGCAGGCCAGGCCCGCAAATGAGAGCTGGGAAATCCCCAGCATAGAATATATTTTAAAATGCAATTGTCTTATCTCCAGAAACTTCATGGCTCATACCAGTCTTTTCAATAAAACGGTACTTGCATTGATCCTTTTACAGTCATTCCTCACATAGTTTGATGCAGATGTATATTGATAAGTTGGATGATATAACAAATGAAAATGTAAAGTCTAAAATAATGATAATGGTTCGTTTATTTTGACACCATCCGGGAAAGCAATGTGACGTGGTATCTACAAGCACGGCCTTTAGAGTTATACAAACTCAGGCTTAAATTCTAGCTCTGGCAGTTACTGTGCTTGATTCTGAACACATTCTCAACACTCAATTCTCTCATCAGGGAAAGTAACAATGTTGTTGGAATTAAATGGGATGATATATGTAAAGGGTTTAGCACCATCCAGAAATAATTGGTATTTAGTAAATAACAATAATGATCATTATCATAATTTCAACATAAAAGGCACAGTCTTAGATCTGAAGTGTGTTGTCAGTTAATTACAGTCCCAGATCAATGGGGGTGGGTCTCCATTAAGGTTTTACACTACAGGTGTTCATCTCTCTCTTTGCAGATAGGACCCCAGCCAACATAGAGAGCTGGTTTTGTAGACTGTGCCTGTGTGCTTGTGAGAAAGGACAGCAACAGAGGGAGGGGGAGCTGGAGCTGGTTGCAGGAGGAAGGTGCAATTTCTGAAGTTTGTTCAGAGGCAGGAGGGCTGAGAGCCTTCTGGGCTCCTCCTACGGCTGTTGCTGTACTCAGCCTTGCCTGGGTCATATCTACATCTCCAAAGAACTGCTGTGCCATCCTGTACCAACAGAGAAGACAAAGGAGGAGAATGCCTCCTAGGCTAGCCATTGGGGCCTATTTTGGGGGGAGGTGGTGAGCACAACAGGTGGCTGCTCCTTTCTTCTCTCCACATCCCCGCAAGAAAAGAGAAAAACATATTTACTTTCAAAACGAGGAGGAGAAAGAGAAGGTGAAAGGGGCGAGGGATTGGTTCCAGGACCCCTGCATCTACTCATCTGCATACTCAAACCTGTGCATATACAAGTCCCACACATAAGCCCTGCCTAACCTGGCTGTAGGAAAAGTGGATCTCCCACAGTGCATATGTGCAGGTTTCACAGCCCTTGAATACTGTCCACATTTGGTTGAAAAAACTCCGCAAATAAGTGGACCTGCACAGTTCAAACCCATGTTGCTCGGGGTCAACGGTAGCAGCAGTAGCAGTAGTTTGTCTCTGGAGTGTTTCTGTTGCTTTTGCTGTGTATTTTCTTTCTTTGAGTCCTCCTTCCTGCTATTCAATATCTCATGCTCTTTTCACTCACTGTCTCTTTACATCTTCCATTTTTACTTTCTAAGAAGCACTTCATGCTCTAGACCAGGAGTCTACAGACATTTCCTGTAAAATACCAGAGAGTTAATATTTTAGCCTTTGCATGCCTCAGTTTCTGTTGCAACTACTCAATTCTGCAATTGTAGCACAGAAACAACCACAGACAATATGAATGGGCAGGGCTGTGTTCCAATAAAACTGTATTTCAAAAACAGGCATCAGGCCAGATTTGGCCTGCATACCATAGTTTGCTGACCACTGCCTTAGACCTCTCCTGACCTCCTGTTCTCCATCAAAACTTACACATCCTGTGTCCCGTTCATCCAGGCTCTGACTCTGGAGGCAGGAAGCGCTGCTCATGGTTAGCATGGTTTGACGTGTTCTCTCCCACAGCCAACGACATATATGCATTTAATAAGAAATGCTGCTACTCGACAGTCACCAATGTGGAATTTTGGGCACCCTGGCACATCTGAGCCAGGGAGACTGATGATGGAAGAACAGAGGAACCTTTTGGTACCTCTCAAAGTACAGACAGATGCCACAACCCCGGCCACCAACAGGAATCTGGATCCTTGCTAACCATCACCCAGCTTCCATCTACTGTGTTGCATATATTACGGGCATAGTGGTACCCTCTGACTCTCCCGGGGAGTTTCCAAGCTGCTCCTGGGGCGCTCCTGAGGTTTTCGTTTTCTCTTTCAGCAGGGGAAGACCTGCTTGACTCGGATCTCAGCTTCTCCATGAAAATATGCAGTGCTTAAAATTTACACTGATCGATTTGTTCACGAGAAAGGAAATTTCTAAAAGAGCCAGGAGATTCCCCCCGGAACCAAGAGGAGTACTGGAGAGCAGAAGATGAAGAAAAACCTTTAAACAGCAGAGCAGTGAAGTGGAGGGAGAGACAGCCCCTCTCCCTTGCCAGAGACTCCCACTCCCAGATGCAGGCCAGAGCGATCCCTCATAATTTAAGCTGACACCCCTCAGTGGAGATGAAAGGAACACCACTCGCTGCTCTCCAACAACAAATGTCAGCATCCCCGGAGGCCATTTAGACACAAACGCAGCATAAATCTGACTCTTAGTGGGGAAGTCCAGAGATTAGTCTCCACGCAGAGCCTACCAGAGTGAAATGAATTTGTTTGGCACAAAGTTTGAACATGTTTCTCAGGGCCTTTCTTTCCCCTTTCTTGTAAAAAAAAAAAAAAAAAAAACTGGAATGGTTCAGGGCTGTTGTTCCCCCCTTGCTGTTCCTCCCACTCATTTATGACATAAGCAATGGCAGATGAAAGACCGAGCCATGGTTTATGGCTCGGAGACGGAGCTGCACTACCTGTGGGGCCTCGGAGATTCATTTCAGGTTGTTGGAAAAATCCCAACGGCCCATAAACAGGGCAAAAGATATCTGAGCTTGGCCCAGGAGGTAAAGGTGAGGGAGGGGATGAGAGACCTTCATGCTAGGGAAGGGAGAGGCAGGAACGGGCCCCAGATGCTTCCCCAGTGATGAGCCTCATAAATGTCCTTATAGACAAGGGGAGTAGAGGAAGGGTCTGGGATTTGTTTTGAGTGGAGGGAGGAGGGAAAGAAAGAAGGGAGGAATTTATAAAGACAGGATATATAGGAAGCTATTTCAGTCACTGCCCTGAACTACAGGACTAGAGTTCCATTCTCCCTGAGAATAGCAGCGTTCAACTCTCAATGCAATGAACTCAAAGCAGCATTTAAAATCCAAGTGGCAAAAAGTGTAGTTCTCTAGAAAAGCAAAGTCCATGTAGCTACTGTTTTAAAACTGTCTGACACATACGTCTTCAAGGAAGTGTCAACTCGGACCAAAAACAGTTTCTGGTAAAAGAGTTGACTTGGAACTTGTTCATTTATTTTTACATTTAATAAGCATTTATTACAGGCTCATGTGTGAGGCACTGCATAAGGACAATCCCAGGATCCAGGGATGATGAGGAGTCAGTCTCTGCCCTCACAGAGGTCTGTGGTTAATGGAGAAGAAAGACCCAGCACCAAAATAATAACTGTGTGGAGGAGTTAAGAGAGGGGACTAGGGGAGGGTTTACAGCGCAGGTGTCACCTGAGCTGAAAGTGAATGACACAAATGGTGACCAGGAGTTGCTAGGGAGAAAAGGAGAGAGAGGGCACTTTATACCAAGGGCACAGAATACTTAATGGCATGGAAGCAAGACATTGACCTGGAAGGGAGGCTCCTCAGATATGAACATTCCTGGCATTCCACTGCACATTCAGCACGGTGGAACACTGTGAGGGGATACAAAAGAACCCCTTGCTCTTAAAAAAAAACATAAAATTGAGTTAGAGTGAGTTGGCATGTGAAAGATTATAAAGTATATCAAAGTGTATGTGGTTAAGTTTTTCAGGCATAGTAAAAACTGGGGAAAAAAAGTGTGAGCATTTAGAAAAGAGGAGTATCAATGAGCCAGAGAAGTTAATGAAGGAGACTTCCAGGTAAGGAAGGAGAGGATTTAGAAAGCCCAAAGGGAGGATGCAGGTGTTACCAAAGACAGGAAAGAAAGGGAGAAGGTGTGTGCACAGATGAGTGAGGGCCCTCTGGGGCCACAGGCAGCCTTTCATGGCATGGAAGGTCTTATTGGAATAGTCCACCTAACCGAGGAATAAACATTGCCTCAAAGAGGTTCAGGGACCCGTCCCAACAGGCGCAGAGCATAGGTGGCAGGGCCAGGTTTCATGCAAGGCTTGTCTACTTCTAAGACCAGGTCTAGAGAACCCCTAAAGGGAGGAAAGAAACAGGCTGTTTATCCAGGATATCAGACATAGTAAGCAAATAACAGTCACCTGTACATGCCCTGGGTCAAGTGTGTGGAAAATCATATGCTTGGTCTCCCATTAATTACTAATAACCGCTGAAAGATTACTCTTTCTATGGGAAGGCATGTGGAGTGGTGGAAAGTAACTTTGGCCATAAAATAGGAGACCTGGATCCTAGTCCTAATTTCGCTACTAAGTTGTGTACCCTTGGATAAGATTCCTCACATCTCTGAGATGCAATTTCTTTACCTATGAGATGAATTAAACATTCCTTATGTTTACCTAATACTTGACATGGCATCACTTTATAATTGTATTGTTTCACTGTTTCTACCACAACCTCATGAGGCAGGAAGTGCCTTGTTATCAGTTTCTCACAGATGAGCAAACTGAGGCCCAAGAAGAAAGGAAGGTGATCTTTTGCCCAAGGACACACAGCTGGGATGCTCTTTCTTCCACCCCTCTCTCTCTCTGCCTGCTTGACTTGCCTCATGGGTTGTTGTAAAGATCCAAGGATACCTGGAGCTTGCAAAATATCAGGTGCTGTCTAACTGCAAGCAGCATTATTGTTATTAAAGAGTGAGGAAAGAAAGGGAAAGCTTTCTGGAGGGGGTGAAAGGTTGACCCTGAGCTCCTGCTAGAAAAGCTATTCTTTTCAGTCCAAAAGAGGCAGAGCTTATTTTAAATCCCCATATCTCCCCAGACCCTCCCATCTCCCCTCCACTCCCCCCAACTCTCCTGCGCTGCCACTGCAATCCCCACCAGGGCGAATGCAGGGAAAATATCCAAGCACAGTGCACTAAGCATTCCAGGAGCAGAGCACACAGAAACCAAGCTGCATGCCGGAGTCAGGCCGTAGGTAAAGGGTCCCAAGAAAGACACCTTTGTTCAAAGATGTCCACTGCAGATGGGGGTTTCTGTGCCAGGCAGGAGGAGGGGCCGGGCAGGTCAGAGGCAGGGCATTCCAGCTCAGACGTCCAGGCAGGCCCCAAAGGGGAGCTGTGTGTCTCCACTCTGAGTGCTGGCAGCCCGCCACGGCCTGGATGCCTCTCCCTTTGCTTTCCTCAGCTGGCTGGTGCTCATGAAGGGAGACCTTGTGCTTGGGAGGTATTCAGGGAAACAGGACAGAACTGGGACTGATTGGTAGAATTACTGTTGATTTGCATCAGTTTCAGGCCTTTTCACATTTGAATAGATCTGAAGCTAACACCTACCTTAGCGCTGTCTCCCCTCTACACACAGACACAGACACACACACAGACACACACACACACATACACATGCGCTCTCTCTCTCCATCATTCCCTTTCTGAATTTTTCCATCTCTTTCTCTCTCCTGTCTAATAAAAACATGGCCATATGTAGTCCAAACTGATAAGTATGGGTGTATACTGCATGTACCTACACATAGATTTGTCAGACAGTGAAAATACTGGCAACTGAAATACCCCACCAACATCACTGTATTCAAATCAAGCCTGGGTAAATACACTAACTGAAACCATAGCTTGTTTTGTTTTTATCTGGCCAGCCTCCAAGAAGGAGACTGTAGAGCTCATAACAAGTTGATTCAGATGTTTGGGGCTCAGAGCTCAGTCTAGATAAAAGCTCATTAATCCAGCTGCCCTATGGTTCGCTAGGCTTGGAGTATTATATGCATGACATTGTATTAGGTTCATATAATAAGGTTTGAGTGTGTTTGTCCCAATTTAGGAAGTAACTTAAGTGGATCAAATACCATCTCTCTTTGGAGTAGCCCAATTTTGCTACACTAATTACTAGTCCTTTGAAGGATAAATTATCTGAGAAAATTAAAATTGTTTCTAAGCAAGGGTTGGAAGACAAAGGGTTATCTCTCCAAGTTGAAAAGGATGAAGACAACACTCCTGTAGGTGGCTAGGAAGGCGGGGTAAGTTGACTAACACTCAAAATGTTCTCATTGCAAAAATGAGTCCTTGTTGGTCAAATTTACTGTGGTCTTAAACACAAAGAGAGGTTGCCTGGATGACCACAGCTGATCAGACTGCTTGAGCCCTTGGCTGAGACACCGTGGTTCCTGATTAGGCCCTCTGCTGGTTTGGAGAGGAAAACCGAGGCTTACACACAGCCAGGTCTATGCCTTCAGACTCCAGTCCGTTCCATAAACCACTGACAGGCTATCTGAAAGATCAGGGGAAAACGGGGTCAGATACCTAGCCTTTGTTCTTACCTCCACTACTCACCAGCTGCGTGACCTAAGGCAAATGACCTAACCCTGCCTAGGACTGGGAGGAGGTTTGGGAGGAAATGGAGACTCACTGCTAATCAACACAGGGTTTCTTTTGGTGGGCGGGACCGGGGAGGGGAGGGTGATGAAAAATGCTCTAAAATTGACTGTGTTGATTGTACAACTCCGAATACACTAAACACTATTAAATTATACACTTCAAGAAAAAAAATGACCGAACCTTTCCAAGTCCTACTTTCCTATTTGTAAAATTAGAGGAATAAAGAACTGTCAAGCTACCCTGATAGGATTGTTAGGAACACAATACAGATACAGTAGATAAATGCGCTTTGAAAAAGGTAATAAAATGTAAGATATTTTAAATATTTTGATTATGACTCTTGGCTGTTCATGAACTTACCACATATCCCCACTGGCTAAGAAATTCAAACTCCTTATATGGAACATTCCATCATTCAACAACTCCAGCTTCAGTGCGCCTACTACGTGTAGCCACTCTTCTAGATCCAGAATGAGGAGGAATGGACAAGATCAAGAGAGTCTCTGCCTTCCTGCCTCTAGTAGCAGAAGACGGTGAATAAAGGAAAACAGAAAATAAAACAGAGCAATGGGATAAAGAATGACTGGGAGAGTGAGAAAGGCTTCTTAAGGTCACAGTTCTGTGCTAACAGGGACGTCCAAATCTATCTGCTCCCTGCAGCCTCCCTCAGCTCCTGTCCATGGTAATTTCTTCCCTTCCCAAATACCCAGAGCACGTGTTGGTCTATCTCAAATACTTTAGTTACTCAAGCATATTCAAACAAGAAGACAATTTTGTATGTTGTCTTACATTATTCTCCAACCACTTAGTGGAAATACTAACATAAGCTCTAAGTACAAACTTTCTAAAAAAACCAGTGCACTACACCAATATAAAGATTCTGTTTTGACCTACTTCTGGAGGCAGTATAACAGAGTGATTAAGAGAGGTGCTTTGGACTCAAACATTTTGCTCTGTCATTTACTAGCTAGTGGTCTTGGCCAATGATATAGCTTGGATCTGTGTCCCTACCCAAATCTCTTGTTGAATCGTAATCCACAGTGTTGAAGGTGGGGCCTGGTGGGAAGTGATTGGATCATGGGAGCAGTTTCTCATGGCTTTACACCATCCACCTTGGTGTTGAGCATAGTGAGTTCTTGTGAGATCAGTTTGTTTAAACGTGTGTGGCACCTCCCTCCTCTTTCTCTTGTTCCTGCTCCACCATGTAAGATGCCTGGATCCCCATTCACCTTCTTCCATGATGGCAAGTTTCCTGAGGCCTCCCCAGAAGCTGAGAAGATGCCGCCATGATTCCTGTACAGTCTCTGGAACCATAAGCCAACTAAAGCTCTTTTCTTTATAAATTTCACAGTCTCCGGTATGTCTTTACAGAAGTGCAAGAACAGACTAATACAGCAAAAATTCCCTCTGTATTAAGTCTAGGCAACCCCATCTATAAAATGGGGTTGTCGAAAGCACCTACCAAACAAGATAGTTACAGGAATTAAATGCGGTACAGTGTTTATGGTACCTAGTTAATGGTAATAAATTAACAAATGCCAGCTAATTTTCATCAGCATTATAATTTTGTGTATCTTCTATATAATTAGAATAAGTTTCTAGAAAACAGAGATCAAGTCTAAATCATCTTTGTATCTTCCACAATACCACAACATACTGAGTACTCAAGAGATTAATAATTAGCTGTTGAATAGCTTGCGTTTCAGTTAATACAGATTGAATAGAAATAAGCCAAAGGTCACCCTGGCAATGCATCACACAAACAAATGCACTGTAGACTTCTGCCTTTCCATTTTTTCACAAATCAATTCACCAGTGCCAACCAGTAACTTCCAGTGACTATAGAAACTATCAGCTACCTCCATAGTTAGAGTTCACCTGGGATGAAATTTATTTCTCTTGAACTACAACCTGAATCTCTTTCACACTGATATTCATGCTACCAGTGGTCCACCTTCTCATTAGTATGCATCCAGTTATGTTTCGATAGGAAGACAGGAGAGCGGGTCATGAAAAAGAGAAACCCCAAATTATGCTAATTAGGGATAGAAAGGAGGAGGGAGACTGAAGAAAATAAAATGGAAACAGGGCACCTGGACAGCACTGTGGAGCACATACAATCAACAATTTGTCATCCAGGCAGTCCTCATGTGGCTGCAACACATCGTCTCCAAGGACAGCTTGGGGGAAGGAGGAAAGCACTGGGTCAGGAGGCCCTCAGCCCTGGCAGGCTGGGCTGCCCTTTCCAACTGAGAGATCTTGAACAGACCTTCTCATGGCCATGCTTCATCATGAGTGAGAACACAAGATTAAGTGAGGAAAGCATAAATATTTTTTGCAAGAAAAGCTTGCCCTAGATTGCTATAAACCGATTATAATTGTATGTAGTGAACTACACTACAACCATTCGGAAATTATTTATGGTTATTACCCTTAGGTGAAATTGTCTCGAGATGATCTTAATGTTGATGAGATCATTGCTGACAGTACCATCACCAACACATTGTGTCATTTAGTTAGGCTTGAATTTCTAACATTAAAAACTTTTCTTTCCAATACTGTCATTACCTGTAAAAGATAGAGTTTATTGTTGAAATAGGGGTTAAACTTGAACCCTGTTAGACCTGAACCTAAGACCACTGTAATTACAGTCTGGACTCTTGGGCAGTGGTTTTCAAAATGATCATGTCCCCGAATCACCTGGGGGGCTGGTGAAAACACGAGTTGCTGTTTCAGTGAGTCTGGGATGGGGTCCATGACTTTCTAACCATTTCCCAGTTTCCAGGTGATGCTGCTGCTGCTTGTCCAGGAACCAAACCTTTAGAATCACTGATCTAGAATGTTTCTCCCTCTCTTTCCCCAGCCCTACACAACTACTCCTGCAGGCATGCACAGGGAGTTCAGATAAGAATTTCTGAAAAGGTAGGAGCAATCATAGTGCAATCTTCATGCCTTTTCAACTATTTCAACCCACTCTTCAGAGTGATTGCTGCTAGTTTTGATAATTATGGAAGAATGGAAACTTTTTTTTTTACAACCATCTTTTCGTCTTTAAAAATAATGGTATGACTGGAGGAAAAGGTGAGGACGAGTATAAGGTAACCTAAGATGGGCAGGCACAGGGATGGCTCTTGTTGTGCATCATTGGAAAGTACGCCACCAAGCATACGGCCAGGTCTCTCTCCTCTCTATCAGTATGATGGCTGTTAAGCACCAGAGCCATGGACAGCCAAGCGGGTAAGCAGGCAGCAAGCCCCTGAAAGGAATCTGCGTCATATTTCATCTCTCCTTTACCCTCTTCCACCTCTATTCCCTTATCACCTATTCCAGGACTGAGGCAAAGTGCTGAACAGCCCTTCTGTTTGCAAGACTGATGAATTCAAAGTCATGCACCTCTCACAAAGCACAAATGCCATCTAATGTGTGTGCTTAGCTCAGTGTCCTAGATCATGTCTTTCAATGAGTCCTCCCTCACAGTCAGCTGTTTCACCTCCACTAGTGCCAGTGAGACCTAGAGCAAGAGATTATTGGGAAGCATGGCAAAGGAGGAAAAACTTGCCATTGTGGGCACAGCTGAACTTCGGGAATCATAGGTGGCTGATGGGCTATGACAGCACCTGGTTAAAGAGGTGCTGAGCTTAACCTTGCTGCCAGGTTCTAAGTTAATATCACTTCTTTTTGTATTGAATGCCCCACTCTACATAATGGATGTGCATCCGAGAAGCTGTACATAGACCAAACTTCTGTAAGGTTGAATTTTATTTTCCCAATTAAGTTCTTAGTTACATATATGCTTTATCTTCAGGGATAAATATTTTTTAGTATGCAGAGAATTCCCCATACTTCCACCATCATATATTCATCTAAACATATTCATCGTGCAAAGTGCTTAATATATCTTTCTGAACAAGGCAGAGTACCTGCCTTCACCACAGTCTAGTGGAGGAGATGACAGATTAACAGGCCTTTACACAAGACAGGCTAAGAAGTGTTTTGGTAAAGTAGGAGATGCTGAGGGAATACAATAGAGAGGTATCTAATATGGTCACAGGGGATCAGGGCAGGCTTCCTCAAGAAGGCCTGCAGAAAGAGAATGGCTTTAAATTTAAATACATTTAAAATAAAGGACAAAACAAAAATATTCTAGCACAAGAGAGTAGACAGGAGCATGGACAGTGAAGGAGGGGTTAGGAGAGCTGACAAAGCAGGGCCTTGTGTTTCAGTTTTTAAAACAGGCATGGTGGCTCACATCTGTAATCCCAGCACTTTGGGAGGCTGAGGCGGGTGGATTGCTTGAGCTCAGGTGTTTAAGACCAACCTAGGCAACATGGCAAAACCCCATCTCTACTAAAAAAAATACAAAAATTAGCTGGGTATGTTGGCGCATGCCTGTAATCTCAGCTACTTGGGTGGCTGAGGTAGGAGAATCACTTGAACCTAGGAAGGGGAGGCTGCAGTGAGCTGAGACTGAGCCACTGCACTCCAGCCTGGGCAACAGAGTAAGACCCTGTCTCAATAATACATACATACATACATACACACATACATACAATACAGAGCCAACAGAGGAAAATGATTAAGAGAGGTCTAGAGCTTTGAGTCAAAGAGATCTGGAATTCAGTGCCGGCTCTTTAGGGAAAATATTACTTATTTTCCCCAAATTTCAGCTTTCTTTACTGGACACCATAGTATGCATTCAAGAAATTCAAATCATTAATATTTTTCATCACCACTAAGTAATATCATACACCCTATCCAAAAGGGTCGTCTTAACATGAGCAATGACCAAAAAGTCTTGGTTTTTGGTTGTTCTTTTAAAACAAAAGGAAGAAAAGGAAAAAAGAAAATTTTGGTCACAAGCTAGGGAGATAGTCATACAAGCAGATAACTACAGTATCATTTAAAGGAATTCCTTCATTCATGCATTCAGCAAACATTTACTTACTCCACACAATGTAGTGACTGCTGTTCTAGGTTCTGGGAATACGATAGTGAATAAAACAAACAGGACCTCTTACTCTTGTGGAACTTGCCTTTATTTGGAGCAGATTTATCAAGGAAGTAAAGCATGATCTAAGTCATTTTAGAATCTAAATAAAATTTAAACAGTGAAAAGGGATAAGCATAGATTGGAAACAGTGACTGTGTTGGAGATGCCAGTAGTGATGGATGTTATTTTAAAGAGAATGAACTACAATTCGGATAGCACCTGCCTGCAGCTCCTCCATGGCGCCAACCCATACCTGACAGGCCCACTGCAGCTCCAGCTTCCATCAGATGCCTGCGGCAGTTACATAATTTCCTCACTCTGTTCCTCAGCTTGCAAGTAGTAGCAGCGTTCTTTTGTGGTTAATTTGTAGATTGTCTCACCCAGTCTATTTGCATCTCAACAACCTCATCAGCCATTTAATCAGTTCTCTGTATTAAACTCTCCCTGTTTTAAAAGTTAACAGTTGTTTCTTCTCCCCTGGCTGGTCCCTGGATGGTTTAGTTCTTCAGGGTGACAAGGATTTCACAGGTTGGGCAACCGTCCCTTCACCTGCGAGGTAAGCACCTCCATACACCTGACTTCACTAGCCATATTGAAAACTTTGTTAGCTCGAATCATCTTCTCACTTCCTTTGTTGCCTTCCTTGGACCTAGCTTTCTAAGGCTTATCCCAGAGTAGCACTTAGGTAATGAGACATGGCAAACATTCACCCCAGGATTTAGACTTTAGGTCCAGAATTCACTGGAAATTAGTACTAAAGTTCGACGAGCAGTCAGCACCATGGCCAGATCCAAGAGGCCACAGGCAAAAACCAGAGGCCAGAAAGGACTTTCAAGGAAACTTACTCCAGAGACCGAAGAGAGGAACTGGATACTTTATCATCTTACTTGTAGAGATTCTCTTCAGTTTGTCTCCACTATCTGTACTGCTGTGTCATATATAGACCAAACAATTAAAGAGAGAGGTTTCTCCACATATGCATCACCTCTAGCAATAGTTAAAATAGAAATGGTCTCTGCAGCCTGTCCTTAAAGTGATCTATCAGATTTCATCAAATATCAGCTACCTTTAATTTATAAAATATGGACCACTAAGAAAGGGAAAAAAATCTGGCCACTTAAATTTTGATACAATGCTTTCTCACCACATCAATCGTGAGTTAGATCTCAATTTTCAATATATTACAACACAATCCCCCAAAAAAGTGTCTTAGAACATGAAATACAGCATCAGCTCTGCTTAAGGTACCCAAGTCCTCTTAACCAGACAAACTGTTTAAGAAACTGCTCATCTAGAAAACCCCAAGGTTCAGGACCTAAGGGAGAGCATTATTAATGGAAGCTACAGATGATCTCCTGTCATTTCTATTATTAATGGAAGCTACAGATGACCTCCTGTCATTTCTATTATTAGTCACAATAGTGTTACAAAGAGATAGTGTTACCAGCTATCTCTTTGGCCTTGTTTATGACACCAAATGAGGCAATACAAGAGTCCAGCAGTGGGTGGGAGGAAGCCTGATACTAAACCTGCTTTTACCAGCTACTGTAACATTGTCTTGAACAAGACACTTAACCTCAACTTCCTCAGCTATGAAATGAGGGAGTTGTGATAAATGATGTCTTAGATTCCTCTCAACACAATCATCTATGTTTACAAATGAAAGAAGAAAATATTAACAAATCTGCTGTCTGGTTATGATCACTGGATTAAACGCTGGTTCTCAATCAGGAGTTTTTCATCTCTTAGGGGTATCTGCAAATGCATGAGGGCTCTTTTTTCTGGTTGTTAGTGGAGGGGGCCGATAGATGCAATGTAGCAACTTGCCTCACCAAAAATGCCAATAATGCTTACATTGGGAAATGCAGACCAAGACTGTTATGGAGTGAAGGTTTGTATCCCCCAAAATTCATATGTTGAAATCCTAAGCTCTAATGTGATTGTTTTAAAATGTTAGGCCTTTGGAGGTAATTAGGTCATAATGGGGGAACCCTAATGAATGCTTTCAGTGGCCGTTTAGAGGAACCCCAGAGAGCATTCTCATTCTTTTTTGCCACTTGAGAATACAAAGGAAAAGTCAGCAATCTGTATCCCAGAAGAGGGTTCTCTCCAGAACCCAACAATATTTAGACCCTGACCTCAAACTTCCAGCGATAAGAACTCTGAGGAATAAATTTCTGTTGTTTATAGGCCACCCACTTTATGGTATTTTGTTATTGCAGCCTGAGCAGACAAAAACAGAAATCTTCTGAGAAGACGTTTATGATGGTGAACAAAAAATCTCTCAGTTTATGTTCTTTTCCCATAATAATTTCTTTCTAATTTAATTTTATTATAGTGATTTAACACGGATAGCTCCAGGAGCTGGCACTTAGGCAATGCCCAAGGAAACCCCCCCAGCTTGCTATCTGGATGATAATCTGTGTCTTAATAGTCTCCTATGAACTTCTCAAATTTCATATTTCCTGGTGGCAGGAACGGCCCTAGATATTAGACAATAACTTTACCTCTGGTCACTGCCCTGCCACATAGCTCACAAATCGCTACATGAATGTGGATGTGTGACTTACCCTCCAGCTGCCCCTTGCTACAACATGCTTGGAAACAGCACAGCATCTGAGAATAAAGAAACTTGGAGAGCATCTAGACCAACAATTCACATTCACATTTCCTCAGATAGGAAACTGAGTCACAGATAGGGCAAGGAGCTTATTCAAGATCATACGCCTAGGATCCGAGTCCCTTGGCTCAGATCCAGTGCTCCTTCCCCATCCCAAGTGTCTCTCACAGGTGGCAAGAGGAGAAAGTCCCCAGCAGTTCCAATTCAGGGTCTTGCTGAGCAGACTGGAGAACACTTGCCCACTGCCCAGGAATGAGGTATGACCATTAGCCCCATGCACTCAACTCAGAGGGTAGAGCACCGACACTCTGAACATTTGTTGATAAAATATTTCCTAAAGTAAATTATTCCACCGTCCTGGTTCACTAACTAGAGCTTGTAGAAATAATTTATTTGTTTACTGATGGTTCTCAATCTTTTGATGAGTCGTGAGAAGTACTGTCTTAACAAAGCAATTGCTTTATACAACTGCACATGTAATATAAGACATTGGGCTGATTAGGACTAACTCTGGAAAATACTTCCTTCAAGTGTGTTGTTTAAAATAAATCTTAGAAACCGGCTTAGTTTCTTTTTATTATTTTTATTTTTGGAGCCAGGGTCACAACTCTATCACCCAGGCTGGAGTGCAGTGGCATCATCACAGCTCACAGAAGCCTCAAACTCCTAGACCCAACCATCCTCCAGCCTCAGTCTCCTGAGTAACTAGATTAATTAGCCTGCATGAACCACAATGTCAGGCTAATTTTGCTTTATTTTTTGCAGAGGCAGAGTCTCACTTTGTTGCCCAGGCTGGTCTGGAACTCCTGGCTTCAAGTGATCTTCCAGCCTTGGCCACCCAAAGAGCTGGACTACAGTGTGAGCCACTGCACCCAACTTTATTTTCTGATTAATTCTTTATTCATACTAAAAGAGACTTTTAAATAATATATTCTACTTAATTGAGAACTTTAGTTAATTGGGTTCCCATAAACCTGTGTTTAGTGTAAAATTACAGTTGTTATTTTATCTGACTAATCCTTTCTTCCCTAAACTGATTTAACACACTTTTATTTTTACCTGTTCTGAAAAAATATCTAAATTCTGAAGCTTATTAATTTGAGTATCTAACGTTTAAGACACTCACAGACAAGTTTATCTCAACTTTTTCGAACTTAATGATTACAAATCTGCTATTACTGGGAATTCGTATACGCAGACTATCCAAATGCACTGAGAGCACACAGGAACTGAAACTAGTGTGTTTTGTGCACCCGGCAAGGCACACTTGACAGCATTCTACCAGACAAGAAGAGGGAAAACCCTCTTTCTGCTGTCCCACATGCCGTGGTCCTTGGATATACCCAAGGTCAAAGAAAGTGAAGTACCGGGTTGGCGATTAGCTCTGTGAAACCAGTCTCAAGGTCCACAGAGTAGCGAAGGCTGGGGATACATTCCTGTGCTGGAGCAGCAAAGGGCCCCAGACCAGGGTATGGAGAAGCTCAGGGAAACCTTGCCACTTTGAAGATCTGCATCCCCGTCCTGAGCCCTTCCCTTTGGAAGTTACTGTGCCTGCGCTTAGAGACCCAGAGTTCATCAAAGAGAGGGAGGCGTTTCCCATTCCTTTCCTCAAACTTTGCAAAAGCACCAGAAAATGCCAGTTCATGGTTTTACCAGCCTCTTGAAGGGAAAACCAGGGCTCAATGAATCTCCTTTACATGTAATATGGAGTAGGCTTACTGTATCCTGGAGAGCCATGAGACACTAGGCAAAGTGGGGAGTAGAGGAAGGTGAACATTCCCTTTTTTTTTTTTTTTTTCCCCCCAGAGGAAGAGGCTTCTGGCATCATTGTCTGATCTGCTTTCAGGAAAGCACACACTTCTACAAAGATGAGGAGTTTCCCATGTTGTAGCTGGTCATTTCAGAAGAAAATAAACACAATTCAGTATAAACTGACTACTTCATACACACAGATCCAAAACAATTCTTGGGGAAAGTGGTAGAATGAATGTCACATTCACTTTGGCACATTCCACTTTGCAGAGATTGTGTCTGGAGTCCTTTGTCCCTCCTTCAAGAACCAAAATTCCCTCTGGTCACACGCCAGCTGTTAGATTAGGAAAAGCTAGCTGTGGCTCCTTGCATCACTGTCAAGCCACCTAACATGTGGCTTCCCAACCATATGAAAAGGGCACTTTGGTGAGTCAGGAAGACGTCCCTGGAGTACCTCCACTTCTTGGATTTCTTCACCCTCCTTAGGTGGTGTAGGAATAGGATGTTGAAAGGACCAGCAGAACTCCCAATACTTACGTATAATAATGAATTCCCTTTATTGCATCCTTACTTCGTGCCTGACAATCCCCACCATAAACACTATATATATTGTCCCATCCAAGCCTCACAAGTTTGTTTTCCCATAGCCACGAAGACTCAGACAATTGCATCAGTGGAGATACTGGTTTAAAACTACCAAGTTTTGACTGGGCACAGTGGCTCATGCCTATAATCCAAGCACTATGGAAGGCTGAAGTGGGTCGATTCCTTGAGCCTAGGAATTCAAGACCAGCCTGGGCAACCCAGGGAGATCCAATATCTACAAAAAATTTAAAAATTAGCCAGACATGGTGGCACACACCTGTGGTCCCAGTTATTCAGGGGTCTGAGGCAGGCGGATCGCTTGAGCCCGGGAGGTTGAGGATGCAGAGAGTAGTGCTTGTGCCACTGAACTCTAGCCTGGATGACAGAGTGAGATCGTTTCAAAAACAACAACAACTATTTTAAACCCTCAGCTTTTATGTGATTTCCAAATTCACATCTGACCTCCCCCTTAAGCCCCAAATCCATGTATACCACTGCCCGTTAAACGTCTAGAGTCACCTGAATTATTATCTAGATGCCTGGTTCTTTTCTGAACATTCTGTCTCTTCTTTTACCCACACTATTCATAAAATTTAGAAATCTCAGTCATGCTCAACTTCAAGCACTCTTTCTGTATTTCATGGTCATTTAAGTTCTAGAAGTTAAGCTCCCTGATGGGTAGGTGCTTTGCTTGTTTTGTTCATCACTGTGTCTACAGCACTGAGAATGATGCCTGACACATTAGTAGGGATTCACTAAGTATCGAAGGCATAAATGAACGAATAACTTCTCTGAAATCCCTCTCTAAGGTTTGCCTTGGTTCAAACCTTCATCTCTCACTTGGAACACTGCAGTAGCCTCCTGCCCACTTTCCCTGCCTGCAATATTACCCTAACTCCAATCCGTCCTCCCTACTTTTCTTTTGGAAAAAACGTCGAATAACATCACAATCCTGTTTACAAACTTCTGACTTCCCACAACCATCAGAGTACATTCAAATAAGACATACTAAACCCTCTGCGTTTTGGCATTGATCTTACTGTTCACTCACACAGCATCTCAGTGCTCCAGAGGAACACTTCAATCCAGCCCTTCCTCTCATGCCTGGATAAACCCTGCTGTGCAACTACCTCAGTACAGGCTAAGCTGTGCTTTCTAACAACATACTCATCTTCATTTCATCACCTGCAAATTACCTACTCTGCCAAGTCCTAGTTACATTTCATATCCATTGTGAAGCCTTTTCCAAATAGTACCAAGTCCTTTGCCCTAAATACACATATACACGCCCCAAGAGGAATGATTGCTCCAGTCTCTATGATCCCATAGCACTCTATATCTCTAATATAACATTAATGTATATTATATATTATAATAATTATTTTGTTATAGGAGTTCCTAATCCCCTGAGGAGGGTCTGGAACAGAAAGGTGGTTTCCTTTCCTCTTGAAAACTAGTATCTAACCCAGAGTCTGACAGATATAGACAGGATTTCAAAATGTTTGCTGAACTGGCCTCAATTTAATTTAGTTAACATCAATCAGAAAGTAAGGAATAAACAAACAGCCATGGACTTAGTGAGACTAATTCTCTGAGGTGTTCACCGCCAAGGCCAAACTAAAAACTAAAGTAATTACTTGGGTAGATAATTCATGAAAGAAGGAAAACCATTTGCATTTGAATGATCTAGTGAGGATTTTCTGCTTATTGATGTTTCTGGAATTTTTCAGATAATGGCTTCAATTCTTTGATTCTTTCATGGTATAGAGAGTAGGCCAGAAAGTTAATCTAACAATCACTCTCCCATCTGAAAGCAGGCAACTTTCAACCAGTCTTGTTGAACAGCAAACATCCATAGAAACCAAGTTTTTTCAATGCCATAATGTGGAGGTCGAAGGGCCTGCAATGTTCAGATTCAGCACTCTAAAGAGCTCCTAAAGAATGCCAGGAGGTGTTCAGTTGCTTTCCTGATATTTTAATCACTTCACATCTGGCCACCATTCATTTATACCCTTAGATTTCTCAAGGTTGGGGCATGAAGGAGAGACAGGGAGTGCGCGGGGAGTGGGGCGGGCGATGCAGTCCATGGTATCTGTAGCACAGTACCCAGAAGACCCAGGAGCTAAGACCAAACCAGGAGTCAGCTCAGCGGGCCTGGGAGCCCCAGGAAAGCAGGGTTCCGGTGGCGCCGCTGTCTGTGCGTTTCTTCCCTAGCACCTGTGCGAGGGCTGGAGGCCTAAGGGAAAGAGGGAAGGCAATCTTGGTGTCCAAAATATCCAGGGGACGCTCCCTGTTAGCACAAGCGCGCACACGTGGGTTCACGTGGACACACACACACACACACACACACACACACACAAATCCCCAGCACCTGCCTCGGAAAGCCCCCTCTCGCAGGCTGGCCTGAAGGCGCGGCTCCGCCAGCGGAGAGCCGTTGGATTTACCGTGGCATTACTTTTAATTAACTCTGCGGCGCGGCGCGGGGAGCGCAGGGTGGGCCCTAATCCCGGGCCCGCCTGACGTCACCTGGGAACGCGCGGAGGCGCGGGGAGGCGCGGACCCGGGACGACCTCGCCGCGACCCGGCCGCGCCTCCGCCCGCGCGGGGCTTTGCTCCGCGGGAATTAAGGGAAGGAGAAATGTTAGTACACTTTTAATTGGAAACCGAGTTCTTCTTTCAGAGCGGCTTGTTTACTCAGGATTGGGCATTAGAACTCAGGGGAGGCTCTAATTGAAGTGACGGCTTTGGAGATTATGGGGAACATATGGCCCTACCGCCGGGCTCTTTATCTGCATTTTCTCATAAAACTGCCGTCCGTGTGTGTTTCTGCGCCCGGCCTCTTGCATTTGTAAGGGGCCTTTGAAGACAGGGCCGAATGCGCGCGGGGGCTGCGGGCGTCAGGCACCTTGCACTCCGCGGAGGGTCCCGTAGCCCAGCCCGAGCCGGCCCTGGAAGCTTCGCCGCGGACTAGACTGGCACCGACGCCGCCTGCAGCCTGAGCGCTGAGAGGGAAAACGAGAACTAGAAAGGAAAGAAATCGGACTGGTGACTGCCTGGCAGGGGTGTAATTCAAACTGTTGTGAGCAGACGGCAGGAGGGAGTTGCCAAGGTAACGGGAGATTCCCACCCGCCGCCCTTTCGCTAAGGCCCGGGAGAGGGAAGCCTCCCTGTGTTGGGTTGGGGCCAAGCCCGCGCACAGAGGGCGCTGGGAACACGGGTGTCTTGGGACAGAATTACATTTCTTTTTCGCTATCATCAGTCAATCAAACAAGTTATCTATCGTACAGGCTTGCAGGCTCCAGCACCGATCACCACACTGTGGGTTCTCTCTCCCCTGCCACTGCCAGATTCTTACCATATCTAGAGCTGCTGGGTCAAATACAGGGCACATCGTTAAATTAACATTTCCAATAAACAATAATTTTTGTATTGCATGGGACACACTTGTACAAAAATAGTTTATTCTTACACATGGATTTGTGTTAGCTGCTGTCTCTCACAACCCTAACTACACCTGCTCACTCCAAGGAAAATACTGCCTTGTCTTTTAACTCCAGAGTCTCCAAGGCTCAGCACCAAAGCTCTGCAACTGAAAGAATGACTGATTGAGGTGCCTCAACTACATCCCTCTGAGCTTCACCTTCTCCTGGAACAACTGCTCTCAACTCTGCTGCACCTTAACTCACTTAGGAAACTAAAAAAAAAAAAATCCCAGGCTGCACCCCTGACCATTAAATCCCAAAAGTCCATTCCACAGGAGTTCAAAGTATTTTTTTAATACATAAGTAGAACAAGTCTTACAGGGTAAATACTTTGAAGGGTAACCGTCATTCAAGAATATAATATTGTGTAACCATTTATTTAGTTATTAATGGTTTCCTTCTACTAGAATGTAACCTGTGTGAGAGCAGAAATATCATCCCAGCAGCTACAATACGACTGCTACATACTCTGTACTCAAAAATATTTGCTCACTAGTCAAACTTCATATACTTCTGTGTGTTCCACACCCCAAGCCTAATAATCCTTGCCCCATGTAAATGCTCAGCAAATTCCTGTGGATGGAACAGACGCTGAGTTGGTTCAGTCACTGCTTTCCCACCCTCACTGATTCCTAAGATGGAATGCTTGGACACTCTATCTTGAACACCCTCTGGGTCTTCTGATCCCACCTAACACAACCATGCACACACAATATGCAAATCCCTGATCAGAATCACAAAAACAAGCAAACAAACAAAGCCCAAACCATGCCTCCACGCAAACCTGGACTTGGACCAATAAGAATCCAGATGGTTCTAAAATTACCCCATTTTCAATATACTTTTACAGCACCAAATAGCAGAGTACCTAGTTTGCTACCAATCCTTAGTGAACTGGACTTTGAGGGTTTTCCTTGGTCACAGAAACCAGGGCACTGGGAAATATTAAAGATGTTTCTTCCATCTGCTCCGTACTGTCTAAAGCATCTTCAGATCCATCTTGAAACCTCTTGTTTGGAAATCTAAAGTTGGTAGGCTTAGCTGGAACGTCAGTGCAGGAAAACCAGTGCCTTCCCTGCACCTCCTCCCCGATCCTTATTTCACAATAGAAAGTGAGCCCCTGGTCATTTAGCTCAGATAATGACAGACTGAAGTCATGGGTTGACTCTGCATGTCCAGAGATTGCATTCTTAAAATTCACTAGTCATACTGCACCATCATTGTACCCAAAGAGAACCCAATGTAAAGGTGTATAGACAGAGGCACATTGTCATCATTGCCACTGGAAAAACAAAATTGACTTCATTTCTCCTAAGAGTACAGTTGTAAAAGACGGTAGGACATTACAAGTCAGCTTGTAGAAGAAGCATGTTAGAAGTTTTGATGTGTATCAATTTACTTCACTGTTGTGCTTTTAATCATTTGATTGATGGGGGCTGCACAGCTGATACCTCTCATCTGGACAAAAAGTCAACTGATTTTTCCTGTTACTATCAAATAACCCACAGGAGCAGAAGAACCAGAAATTTGTTAAAAAATTATAAACATAAAACAAGACAAAAATCCAGTAACAGTACCTTACATCCACTTTTAAAGTAACTCCTCATTTATAGCCGGGCATGGCGACTCACAGCTCTAATCCCAGCACTTTGGGAGGCTGGGGCAGGTGAATCACCTGAGGTCAAGAGTTCGAGACCAGCCTGACTAACATGGTAAAACCCTGTCTCTACTAAAAATACGAAAATTAGCTGGGTATGGTGGCGGGCCCCTGTAATCCCAGCTACTAGGGAGGCTGGGGCAGGAGAATCACTTGAACCCAGGAGGCAGAAGTTGCAGTTAGCCAAGATCATGCCATTGCACTCCAGCCTGGGAGACAGAGCGAGACTCTGTCTCAAAAAAAAAAAAAAAAAAAAAATTACTTCTTCATTCACATAGCACATTGTCTTTAGATCCTTCAAAGCCTCCTATTGCCTTAAAAGAGGCACCCATGAGAAGTACAGTGATAGTGATTAATGATTAAGGAGGAACTGGAGGTTAAAAATCAAGGTGAACTTGTGACTGATTTTCAAAGGGAGTGTAAACTCTGTTCAAACCACTTTGTTTTCATTGCTTTAATTACATGTGAAAAGGTCCTTCAGTTGGGGTCTCTCAGGTACTAAGTCCTACCGAGTACCTGGAACACTGCCATAGCCAGCCAGAAACTGCTGTCAGTGAAACATGAGAAAAAAACGTAAGGTTCATTTTCATATACACGCACATTTTAAGGAACCAGGCAACACAGCATAGTGTTTAATGATGCACGGTGCTGGAGCTAGACTAGAAGTGAATTCTGGTTCTTTCCATTGTTAGCTGTAGGACCGTAAGCAAATTACTAACTTTTCCTTGTTCATCTTCCTTATCTGTAGAATGGGAATAATAGCATTGCCTTCCTTATCAACTTGGTGTGCAGAGTAAGTCACGTAAAATTAGTTAATTCATGTAATATGTGTAATTTAAGGTAAAGCTTTGTGCAGACTAAGAGTTCAATAATTGTTGCCACCATTATCATCGTCATCATCATCATCATGCAAAAATCACAATAAACAATTGCCCATTTGGCCAGTTTTATTTTTTACAGAGGTGAAGCAGGAGAAATGAATGCACACAGATGGCACACTATTACTGATTAAATATGCTATGAAGCAACTGCACTAATATTAAATTATGGTTTTTATTATTCATTTTATTCAAAATTATTGTGTGAACACATTTTCAAAAATAAAGTACAGTCAATGGAAAAAGAACAGTGCATCGTCTGAACCTGTATATTGCCTGTAACTTTTTAAGCACCAAAGATAAACTTTACCCAACTCATAATTATAGCAAGAACCGAACCCCTCTGTGTCAGTATCAAGTGTCCTGACTTGGTAATTGGTAGAATTAAGTTCTTATTCTGGCTTATCCCTGACTCAAGTATCCTGTGTCTTTATTTCTCCATCTACTTTATGAAGACAAAATAAATACACTAGAAGACAAAAGTTCACCGCAGGGGGAAAAAAAATGCTGAGCCTCAGACTAAGAGCAACAAACAATTCTGGTAGGGAATTTTATGGCAGTGATTCTGTGTAAGAGACAAATCTGTTGACTTTGAAAACAACCTGGATGGCTCGGGCAGTTCTCAGTGCTTCTTGCCTATCATCCAGAGATGCCAGATTAATAAATCAGAAAATGTCCATGAAGATCTTTGTACTAATCATAATATGAATATGTGTACTCTTGATGTCTCCTTAATAAGACTAACAACAATAAAAATAGACAACAGTTATTACATGTTTACTGTACTCAGGACACTGCACCAAGTCTTTGGGGCCAGAGATGATATCATTTGTGCCTTCTGTCTTATTCACAGCACCTGGCACAGTAAGTATCATTAAGACATACTTATTGGCTTGACATTTAAGGAATTTATACCAATTCCAAAACCTGGGGATAGGTTTGCAAGTAATTGTGCTTTGAAGCAGTATTTTTCAAACTTCTGGTTATGACCCATGAGTAGGTTATAAAATTACTACAGTGGGCTAAAAATAGAATTTAAAAATAAATGGAATAGAAAATACCAGCACATAGGGAAAGCAGCAAGTCAGTCTAAGTGTTGAAACTTATATACACACACATTTAAATATGTATACTAGCTCATGATAAAAAATGTATTTTTTACTTAGCTGTAGTTAAGATTTTCTGAAAAGTGCTCCCAGAGTCATTTGAAAACATGGCTCCAGAGGAAAATATAAAATATTATTTAAATATTTTTCTTCAGAAATTTGCTTAGCAGAGTACTTTTAAATACCTACTCAAGTTTTTTTATTATTATTTTTAAAGTGACTCACCCTTCTGTTTCTTAAGGAAAGAATGGCTAGATTGCTCTCCAAGCTATATGCCTTTTCCCATCTGCCAGTTCCTTTATATCATAAAGCTGGTCCCTGTTCCCCTGACATTAGGATGTTGGCTTTGAGATGTTTTTCTCAATTGTGCTCCTCAGCATTCACTATTCCTCTGCCTTTCTTTTACTGCAACTAAAACATAGCATTTAACACAGAGTCTGACACAGTGTGGGTGTCTGTAAGAAATATTTGTTGAATTAAATGTTGGTCAGGTGGCCGCCTGGAAGGACATAAATAGATTATGGCGTGTAACAGAGTAATGCTAGCAGGCCTACTTAGGAACAGAGTAACTCTGGCTCAGCTGTACACTGCATTCATTAACTGTCAGGTTCAATGTCCTTTCTGGACTCAAAGCCTCCAGTTGTAAGAGAAAAGTCTAATCCGCTCCAAAAGCAAGTCATTCAAAGATGGGAGACATAACATCACCCTCAGACCAAGAGGCACACAGAGCTCCACCCCCAGGATGACTATATGCCAGCAAATGTAATGTTTAGGAATAAGGAGGCACTTGGGCATTTAAAAGAGCCCAAATAATGACCACCGTATTTATCAGTTTTCTGGTTTATAAAAGAAAGGTAGCAATGTTTGATAAATCCTGCCCATTCTTGCTTGAAATTCCTATTAAATCTCAGAAGCAACTTCAAGACTGTTTTCCCCCCAGTCTTCTGCATTGACTTTCCAGGATGCAACACTAGCTAGGATGTTCAGAAGCCAGGGAGTGCCTCTGAGACACACAGGGCCCATGGTATGAATCAGCCCATCTTTACTTTATGCACCCTAGCCATCCAAAATGACAGATCCTATCTGTACCACCCTGAGATGCCCCAGGTATGCTATCCATAAGTGCCTAAAACCAAACAGCAAAGACAGAAGAGGAGATACTTGCAAACTGATGGATCTTTGGTGAAAAAAGCTTATGACCCATGAGCCATCCATAAGTACATTAGCTCCTACATGAGGAAATAACAATGATAACTGCCATTTATTGGGCATTGATCAAGTTTCAAGCTTTTGATTTTCGTTACCTCCTTTTGTTCTAGAGCAACTCACAAACGCTGTGTGGTAACTCCCTATTTATTGATTAGGAAATAGACTTCTGGAGAGCAGAAGTGGCTAGCCCAAAGTCACGCTGCTTATGGGTATAGGAAAAAAAATCAAAGACCTGTCTAGCTTTAGATCCCAGGCACTACAATATGGAGAATGAGACTTCTTCATAACTCCTGCTGACCTTTTCTATGTTTCATTGTAAAATTCAGGACCATGAACTGACAAGGACAATCCCAGGGAAGAGTCAGGCATTTTCCAGAATTTGTGAGATAACTGCTGCTTCTCTAGTCTAGTTTATTGAAGAACAAGAAGATTTCCAAGACAGGGTGGATGAAATACTTTTGTAATGAATTGAAAAAAGAAAAACACTTCCAAGGTTATAGAAGGAAATTAAGACAAATATCTAAATATCAGCAGTGGAGAGCAAGACTCAGAAGAGGAGAAAGAGACGTATTACACAATGAGAGTGGCAAGTGAGACATTTGGATCTTCCAAAGCAGAAACATCCTGTGTCCCACAGAAAACTGGGAGGAAGAAGGATTCACAGACTCCAGCAGATGTGAGGAATCTTCTCTCTGGCTTCGGTGAGAAGAAAAGTTATACTGGAAGATGATGCTTCTTTGCCAAGAACATCAGAGGCCAATATGAACAGGACAAAGTGAATTTATTCACACAATAAACAAACATTTACTGAATGTCTATTGCATGCCAGGCACCATGCTAGGGCCAGATGAATGCAGAATACAAGGACAGAAGCAGCATAAGCCTCACAGTGCAGTACAGACTGCCCAATAAACAGAGGCCATGCAACTGCTGCATTAATCCAAAGCATAAAACATTCTTTGCAGAAAGGGGCCCTCATGACAGAGACTTCACAACCAGGCTTCCCCTGGGAAAATCCCTCTACAAAAGCAGAGCACCTAAAAGAGCCCTGCCTTAGACAAGGAATAAATCCTAGGCATAATCTAAAATGCAAACTGGTCTTCAGGAAGAAAAAATTTTAAATGGTAAATAAGAAAAAAAAAAAAGCATTTTGATCCCATGGTAAAAGACACTAAAAGGAAGTAAAGCTATTCTTTGAGATAGGAGCAAAAATGAAATTCTGACTCAACATTCTTCAGTGATTCCAAAATGAAGAAAAAAGGAAGGCGATTTAACATAAAACTAACTGCAGCATGATATACTAGATTTGATCCTGGAATGGATAAAGACATTAATGAAAAAATTTCATGAAACAGAATAATGTCTATAGTTAAGAGTGTTATAACAATGTTAATTTCTTAATTTTGATAAGTGTGCCATGGTTATGTAAAATGTTAGCATTACAGGAAGCTGAATGAAGGGTATATGGGAACTTCTGTCCTGTTTTGCAACTCTTTCGCAAATCTAAAATATCACTTCAAAATTTAAAAAACCTCTTATTTTTAAAAGTTTTTAAAAACTGCCCCACAGGACACTCTCAGGTGACTTCTGATTTTAAAGGAAAATATAAAGATAAGAGGGGTAGATAAGAAATGCCACATGGACAGGCCAGAAGCCATGCTTACCCACAGCCAGGGCCCAAGCCCCTGCCTCCAACCCCAGGTTGAAAAAGCTAATGAAATCATGGACTACATCAACAGAACATAACATCTACTACAGGCAGTAATAGCACTGTGCTGGTTCAAACCACATATGGAAAACTGCATCGCCTGCTTGGTTGTACCTTTGAAAAAGATCGTAGTGTTTTCATAGGTAGAAAACAAAGTCTCCAATGAGGGCTAGTTGGAAGAATGAGGAAGAATTAGAAAGGAAAGGATAAGACTTAGAAAACAGCTTAGCTCTTAGGGAGCATTTCAGTCTTGAACTTGAAGGGCTGCCCCATGTAGAGGAAACACTTACTTTGTCAATTTCCTGAAAGTACAGCCAAGACCATGGTTTGAGTTTACATACGGAGACCGATGTTGGAATTCAGTGTAACAATTCTGACCATTTACCCTCAGAATTGAAGTCAAGGGCTCCTGTGATATTGTGAAATATATATTTGGTCTTCATCCAGTTTCTTGGCAAAAAACTACTAAAATCCTTGAACGCTCCATAGTGAGAAGAGTATCTTTTGTAGGCTGATGAGATGTCGGTGGGTGGGAGGCCCTAGGTAGTTTCAAGATGGGGGCTGGTCACTGGAAAGACCAAGGCATGATTAGAGGGTTGGGACTTTCAGCCCCAACCTCTAACCCCTAATCCTTCACCTCCAGGGAGGAGAGAGAGGCTGAAGTTTAAGCTGACTACCAATGGGTAATGATGTAATCAATCACTGCCTATGTAATAAAGCCTCCACAAAAAGTAAGAAGAACAAGCTCAGGAAACTTCTGGATAGCTGAACACATGAAGGTTCCTGGAGGGTGGTGCACCTAGAAAGAGCGTGGAAGCTCTGCACCCCTTCCCCCATACCTTGCCCTATGAATTTCTTCACCTGTCCATCTGTATCCTTTAAAATATCCTTTGTGGTAAATGAGTAAATGTAAGTAAAGTGTATGCTTGTCTAGAAAATTAAGTGAAACTTAACTTTATTTCTAACTCACTGAATTAGAAATATAGAAACTTACCTATATTTCCAACTCACTGGGTATAAATTAGGGATCCTGTGATTTATACCCAGTGAGTTAGAAATATAGATGACCCTAGGATCCCCAATTTATACCCAGTGAGTTAGAAATACAGCTGACAACCTGCTACTTGTGACTGATTAGCCTCTTAAGTGGGGTGGGGGCTAGCAGTCTTGTGGGATCAAGCCCTTAACCTGTGGGATCTGATGTTACCTCTAGGTAGACAGTGTCAGAATTAAATTAAATTAGAGGACACCCAGCTTGTGTCCTCTGGAGAATTGCTTGGTATGCAGGGAAAACCCCTACACAGCTGGTGTCAGAAGTGTTATGTGGAGTGGAGAGTAGAGAGGAGGAAAAGCAGTTTGGTATTTCCTCCCTCTATCTCTTTAGCTCCCTATGGTAGGAAATAAGTAGAGGCAGGATAAGCATCTGATTGGAGCTTGGGCTAGATAAACTCCCAAGTGCCTACCAATTTCAAAAGCCTGTGATTCTCTGGTGAGGAAGAAGAGCACTTCTAGAGACTTCTCTAGAAGTCTGTGAATGTTGTGGGGTCTCTCCGGGAGACCTTGGGCATCCAGGTGGCGCAGTGTCAAAGAAAGTCATCTGACTCTGGTTACAAATTCCATTCATCTGCTTGGGAGTCTGTTTCAAGGCCACTGGCAAAGCAGGGGCCAGGACAAAAAGGCTGGCCACACCAGAAGAGAGCACACAGCAGTTGCAAGTATCCTGAATTTGGTGTCCCATGTAGATGCGAACGTGTCACATGCTTTTGTGTAAGATCAGTCAGCATCACAGAACCATAGGTCCTTTTTAAAACAATAACTTCAACTTCTATTTTAGATGCAGGACATACATGTGCAGGTTTTTTACATGGGTCTATTTCATGATGCTGAGGTTTGGAGTACAAGTGATCTGATCACCCAGGTAATGAGCACACTACCCAAGAGTTAGTTTTTCAACCCCTGCCCCCTTCTCTCCTTCATCCCTCTAGAATCCTAGATGTAAGCCACTCTAGAGGTCATTGATGCATTCTGCCACCAACTGTAATTAAAATGTTAAGGGACAAGTAGTTGATTTCCCATAAAGGCAATCCAGTCTGACCCTTTGTCAGACACAGTTCTACTCTATGTTGAACCAAAATCTGTCATTTATTCTCCAGTACATGGCTCTGCAACCTTGGGTGTGACTCCCGTATGTTCCTTGGCCTTATTTTTATTCAATATACTGAGTCTCTTTAATTATTTATGATTTAACAAGCTAATCACTCTCCTCAAGGTTCTCTCTAGTTAGTCAATGACCTCCTAAAATGCATCATTTAAAATTAGCCCACATATTCTAAATGTGCTCTAACCAATGCAAAAAGAAAAATACTGGAACTATAATCACACATCAGGGACACTGTAGTTCTATTAATGCAGCACATGTCTTCTTGGCTCCTATTGGCTTTATCAACTACAACCCCACGTAGAATTCCCTCAAAACAGGCACCATTTCATGCAATTACAACTGAATTTTGGAAGACGATGGTTACATTGTGCTGTTCTGCTAGCTTGCCAAAATCTTTTTGAACATTCAGAGCATCAGCTGCCACACCAGCCTTCCCTGCCAGGTGCCAGGTTTGTGTCATCTGCAAACCAAGTAAACCTGCCTTCTGTGTCTTCATCCAAGTCATTGATAAAATTGTTTAAGATACTAGATCAGTCAATCATTCACTCAACAAATACTTACCAAACATCTACAATATATATGTAAGGTGCTCAAGACAGAAACCAAAGGAGAAACTGTATTTGCACTGGGGCAGATGCTACAGTTGTTTGCTTTCTGTTAACAATGATGTAGACTTCATTCCATAAAGATTTAACTCAACTCATTAGGTATGTATTGATCACTTCCTCTTCTCTTGGCATCATGCTAAACTTTGTTAAGGGAACAAAGGAACTAAAAGCTACAACTCTGCTCTCTAGAAGTTTGTCCTCTCAGTAAAGAGGCAAGCTTTGACACACACAAAAATGTATGATGAGACAGGCAGCATTCATATAATTGACAAAATGAGTAGTCCAGCTGAGGTATTTGATTCTGGTTGTAACTTTAATGTCACTTCATTTAAAACTACAAAAATAATTATAGATTTTTAGAGCTGAAAGGGATAACAGAGGTCTTCTAGAACGACCCTTCCCACCCACCTCATCAATATTACTCTCAATGAATGGGGAGTGCTGTCTCTTGAGTAGTTTTACTCTTCGTTAGATCTAATAATTGTAATGACATTCTAGCATTTCCTGTATTAAATCAAAACTTACATCCCTGTACCTTCTATCTGCAGTGTAAACACTCAGTAATTTTGTTGAATAATTAAATGAACAAATTCTAATTCTGTTCTCTGAAACTGGAAAAAAAAAATAGGTCTGATCTAACCATTTGAAGGCAACAATTATGTCTCCTCATTCAGTCTTGACTTCTCTATCCTAAACACACAATTCCTTCATTTGATATGGTTTGGAGACCTCCCCATCCCCACATCATTCTTGTCATTTATATTTTGACTCTGTACCTGGCATGAAACAAGCACTCAAGATATGTCTACTGAATGAATACATGAATGAACAAACTGGAAAGCTCCAATATGTCAACATCAGCCTCAAAGAGAAATTCCCATCACTGAACATATTGCTGAAAATGTGATCAGAAAAGTGAGCCTGTTGCAGTTCCCTAGCACTGAGCATTGTAATTCTACTAATCTGTAAATGTTGCTTAGATCCAGCTTTTTCTATTGCCTTTTTTTTTTTCCTTGTGCAGGGGCAGGGGCATGAAACCAACCCCTCTTACTGATTTTGTAGTGAAGTAAAATCTACAAACCTTTCACAGAGTGCCAACTGGATAACTTAGTGATAAAGCCCCCAAATGAATGTTTATCAAGAAAGGCTAGACCACAGCATTTTCCATGTGACAAAGAATGGTATGTCCCTCTGGATATACACATCTTTCTATGGTCATGCTGGTATTCTGATCACCATAACACCTAAGCCCTTGGGAAATTCAAAATTGTACAGTATTCTGAGGAGGAAGCCTAAGAGGGCTGGCACAGCAAGAAGCCTGGAGGAAAATGACAGGGCAAGTTGACCTTTTTATACCAAGTGGTATACCCTTTAGACTGGGCCCAACTACCCCTGAAAGAGGCACTGAATATGTCAGTGCCAGTGTTCCTGACAAGGAGAAATTTCCCTCAAATTGAAATAGATCCAGGAAAGCGTCAGGCCAATAAGACCAGTAGGAGTTGGGGCTTTCCTGATGCCAGCTTTCTCAAGGCTGCAAGCAAGGTCAGGCAAGAACCAACCTGGAGGTAAAAGGGGCAGAACACGTCTGCTACAAACACTGGCTGGTGGATGTTACGCACCAGCATTTATTGAACACCAGGCTTTTTATACGCACTCTCTCTCATTCTCCAACAATAAACCTATGAGTAGGCATGATCATCACCATTTTATAGCTGTGGAGACTGAGGCTTAGAAAGGTTCCAAAATTTGCCCAAAGTCACAGAAATATAGTGATACAACCTGGCTAAGGCACCCCACCTGTCTGTCTCCAAAGCTTTTGCAGTTGAGCACCGCGACATGATGCTTTTTTCTCATGTGTTTCTTCACTCTTAGCAAAGAGTTTGTCAAGCACTTTCAGTGCTGCAGGCCTGTGCTAGGCCTGGCATATGGTGGTAAATAAGACACACACTGTCCTTCACAGAGTTTAGCATTTTGAAAAGAAACAACCGAATATGTAACTACAATGAAGTAGGATAAATATCCCAGTAGAAGAAGTTAAGGGTAAACTCACCCAGCATGAGGGATTAAGAGATCTTCCTGATGAAGTTGCCTTTAGAGGGAAGCTTAAAGGATAAGCTAGCAGGACAAAAGAGAAAGGGAAAGAGGCAGAGAAGGAATAGACTTTTAAGATTTGAGAGCGGGTGAGACACACTGACAGGTTCTAGGGCCTTGTAAGGCTGGAGGGAAGGGTGGGAGTCATCGGAAACTCTGAAAGAGGTGGAAGAGATGGACAGAGTGAGGTTACAGGGGCTTGGAAATGGACTGGAATTGGCAATGGCAAGAAATGGTAAGGTCACATAGATGTTACCTAATTAAATCTCACAGATTCCTATGGATAAGAAGAATGGGACCAACACTCCAGAAAGGCATTCTATGTTTAATGTAGGCAGTGTTAATTTAATGTAGTTTCTCTGGCCTTGTGAAACCTGCTCTGTAAAAATCTCTGAACCTCTCCTGTCTCCTCTCTTTCGCCAACCCTCAAGTCAATAAGAGGTAGGGTCAAGTAGGTGATGTGGAGAAAGAACAAAATCATTCTAGTGCCTTTCTTTATGTGACCTGCCAAGCCTTAGATAGATTCCACCTTTCCCACTTGACAAATGAGGAAGCAAAAGCTTAGGGCAGTTCGGAGATTGTGGGAGACTGAATTATCGGTTCCAATCCATTATTCTCTTTAACAGCATTATGTATCTATACCTGGGCAGGTTTTGTGGTGCATAGAGTGTATTTCTCCTTTTCTTGACTTTGGATTTGATATTGCCATTTGCTTTGGCCAATAGAATATTAGCAGACATGATGCGTGCAGAAGCTTGAAATGTGCTCTGTGGTTGGGCATGCCTTGCTGCACTTTTACCACTGTCAGAGGATCATGCCCTGCAGCTGCTGCTCCTCAAACCTGGATCCTGGAATGAATGACACAGCGCATACCTAAACCTTGTCTACAGCCTGGAACTAAGCTCAGCTGAGATCAGCAGACTCCAGCTAACTGGAAGCCTGAAGCAAGTCCAGTTAACTTCAGTTAACCCAGACACTTGTGTATGTGTGAAGTGTTTATGGTTGCATGCCATGGAATTTGAGGGTAATTTGTTATGCACAATCATCATAGTAATCACTGACTGATAAGAGATTACTCTAAGCTTACAAAGAAAGTTCCTGGAATACACAGAACTGCCTTGCCATGGAGCTAGTCTGCCCTGGAGGCTGGCCCTCTAGGGAAGAAACAATGCAGACAGCCACCCAACTCCACCTTATCCACCCCACCGCAGCCCTGCCCACCACCTGGCACTCACCTGAGTCTGAGGCTGCTGGGCTCACCAGGCTGAGCAGCTCTCGCTCCTTCTCATAGTCCCCTTTGCAGAGCAGCTGCCCCTCCTTGAGGACAAACTCGTCACCCTTCTGAAGCTGTCGCTCGCAGACACAGCAGCAGAAGCAGCTCAGGTGGTATACACTCTTCTGGGCCCGCATAACAAACTCATTGGGTGCGACGGCCTCAAAGCAGCCCCCACATTTGACAGCAAACAGCCTGGCAGCAGGAAGAAAGGAAGCACATGCACCATGAGTAAAATCTGGCTTGGTCCTGGGTCTCCCCTGAAGTCAACAGCAAAAGGAACTTCAAGAACTCGGATATGAATGTTAGAATGGAATGTACTTTAAATCTAGGTTATTTATTCCCTAAGGAGATTGAAGCATTCAGTTGAGTCACTCAAAGGCTTAAGAAGGGTGTCTGACTGGATAAAGAAAATCTGGTACATATACACCATGGAATACTATGCAGCCATAAAAAGGAACAAGATCATGTCCTTTTCAGGGACATGGATGGAGCTGGAAGCCATTATCCTCAGCAAACGAATGCAGGAACAGAAAACCAAACACCGCATGTTCTCACTTATAAGTGGGAGCTGAACAATGAGAACACATGGACACAGGGAGGGGAACAACACACTCTAGGTCCTGTCAGGGGGTGGGGTGTGGGGAGGGAAAGCATTAGGGAAAATAACTAATGCATACTGGGCTTAACACCCAGGTGATGGGCTGATAAGTGCAGCAAACCATCATGGCACACATTTACCTATGCATTAACCTGCACATGCTGCACATGTACCCCACATCTTAAAAAATTAAAAATTAAAAAAAGAAGAGTATCTGAGTTAGTGCACAGAATGTATTTGCTGTGGTTCCTGACCCAGTACTTTCAAAGGCTGGTCTACAGGCTGGCCCCAGGCAGGCTGCTCAGAATCCCTGGGGGAGCTTATTATTTAAATTATTTAAATCAACAATAACAATAACAGAAATGTCCAGGCCCACTCTTATCAGTGTGTAAAAGGAAGTGCCCCAGAATGTGAATGCTTAACAAGCTCTTGAGGTGTGTAAGACCTTAGATGTGTCACCTAGTTTCTGAGAAACTGCATCCCAACTTCCCAGCCTGATATTCAATAGATTCAGCCTATCTCTCAAAACTTAACTCTTCTTTAATTTCAACAAAACAGTTAGAGTATCTATTATATACAGCAAGCCAAAAGTAGTAAGTGCCAGTGGTGTGAAGATGAATAAAGGAAAATCCCTCTCAGAATTGAGTTCAGGCTAATGGAATAGACAGACGTAACCAACTAATTAAAGTAGAGGGCTGTGGGAGTAGAGGGAGAAACAACTAACCTGCAGGGAGTGAGTGGGGGGGTGCATTTATTATGTATTTAATAAATCTCAATCAAACAAAAGACAGGAAGGAAGGCAGGCTGGCAGGCACAAAGGGGTGGGAGGAGGCACATTCCCAGGGGAGGGAACAGCCTGTGTGAAGGCCTGGAGCCACGAATAGGCATGGATGCTTAGGTTGTAAGGTGCACTCCACCAAGTTGGAGGCAGGTACCTTCAGAAAGGTGGCAGTTGAGGTTAAGTCATGACCAACCACACACTAAGGGGCTGGACAGGCAAGTAATTGGCATTATCATTACCTGCCAGCTCTGACCACCAGGATCCTGGGAGCCATGCCCCATACTTTCCTTTCTCCCAGCTGTGGGTTCTGGCCCCTTCTAACGGGGTTTCACCATGTTGGCCAAGCTGGTCTTGAACTCCTAACCTCAACTGATCAGCCCACCTCAGCCTCCCAAAGTGCTAGGATTATAGGCATGAGCCGCTGTGCCAGGATTGAATGGGTTTTTTAAACATGGTAATATCCGAGTTCTGAATTTTTTTTTTTTTTTTTGAAACAGAGTCTCACTTTGTCACCCAAGCTGGAGTGCAGTGGCATGATCTCGGCTCACTCCAATGTCCACCTCTCGGGTTCAAGCAATTCTCCTGCCTCAGCCTCCAGGGGCAGGAGAAGCTGGGATCCCAGAGTAGCTGGGATTGCAGGCACAAATCACCATGCCTGGCTAATTTTTGTGTTTTTAGTAGAGACAGGGTTTCACCATGTTGACCAAGCTGGTCTTGAACTCCTGACCTCAAGTGATCTGCCCACCTCAGCCTCCTAAAGTGCTAGGATTACAGGCATGAGCCACTATGCCAGGCTTGAATGGTTTTTTAACATGGTAATATCCAAGTTCTGAAAAGGAACTCTTGGCTCTTTAAAAAGTGGAATGGAAACAGAGGTAGTCAGATGAATGAGCAGCTGAGAAATGATCAGGGTCAGGACTCATGCAGCAGAGGTAAGGCAGAAAGAAGGGGCAGAACCCACAGCTGGGAGATAGGAAAGTGTGGGGCATGGCTCCCAGGGTCCTGGTGGTCAGAGCTGGTAGGTATTGATAAAGCCAAGACTCCAGTATACAACATTGCTCATTTCCTACCTCTGGGCCAGTTTATGCCATCTCACCATCCTAGAAAGCCTTCCTTTCCTGTTCAATTTATCTGAACCCAAACCACTCTTCAGGACACAGTAGCTCCCACCTTCTCCTTGAATCTTGCCCTGATCTGCGTCCCCTAGCCTGAAGTGACTGCCCCTCCTTTGAATGATGATACCAGGAACTACCTCTGTGAGTCATTCCACAGCCACCTGGAGATGTCTCAAAACCACAAAACAAAAAGTAGTGGGCACTGGAGGCCTGGGTTCTGCTGCCAGCTCTACAGATAACCATGTAAAATCTTGGACAGGTTGTTTAGCCTACACCTTCGTACCTCCTTTTTTCTGTCTGTTGTTAAGATGTTAGGCCAATCTCTTCCAGCTACAAAAATCCTACCATCATGGCTTGCAATTGCTGGCTCAAAATATTATCTTAGTCTTGCCTTATTATTTTACTTTTCCCATGTTTATAACTTATCTTGTCAGCAGCTCCTATTTCAAGAACAAGGCCTGTGGAATATTTATATACTCTCACACATGGTGGGTACTCAATAAAAGTTGATTTTATTTGACTCATGGATCTAATTTGTTCACCCTCTTTCTGAAATAACATAATATATATAAACAGCCTAGCATAGGAGCTGACACATAACAGATACCCAATAAAGATGTCTCTTCCTTGTCACTCTAGAGAAATAACCGTTCAGGGTAACCTATTAAAAAAACTAAAATTTAAAGCAGATCCCTCTGTTTCTTTTATTCTTTTTTAAATTGCTGGATGATAACATAATTGTGTGTGTCAAAACTTTGGCATAAGCACAGACACAATATATCCTAAGAACATCTCTGGGATTCATTCACTATAGCATTCATTATACTATTTCCAAAGTAAAGAGTTGTTTTTTTTTTCTTTTCTAAAGTAGTAGCAAAATAGAGGGGAAAATACTTTAAAAACACTCTGTTTGTCCCCACATGCCAGAGGAGTCAGTAGATGTGGAAGGGTCAGATGGCATACAGGAGAGAATGCCAAGGGGGCATAGAACGGCCAGAGAAAGCAGATAAAACTCCACACCACTCTCCTCTTCATAAAGCTAGATATGAGCTGACTCAGAGTCTATCCAGGGAACTGAGGCCACCTTGCTCTACTAATGAGCCCCACTTTGGCAAAAGCTAGAAAATATGAACAACTGAAGAGCATTTTCCTATAGACAGGCCAACTACCATGATAGCCTACGGGTTGCCAATCCATTCACTCAAAATCTCATTCATGCACTCATTCAATCATTTATTCTTTTCATTCATTCATTCTTTCATTTATTCAGAAGCATCCACTATGCACCCTGCAATATACTACACTCCGTGTCTTTATAGGGAGGGGAAGAAAAGAAACCTTCATCCCAACAGCATTCGTGTACATAAACAAGTATATACTGAGTGTCTATTATGTGGTAGGCATTGATGCAGGCACAAGAGGATACAAGACAGACAAATCTTTGACCTCATGTAGCTCACTTGCTTGTGGGAGAGATAGCAAATAAATACATAAATGAATAGATGAATTGTACCTACCATTAGGGATTTACCTTTAGGAAACAGAATATAAGAACAATACAAAGCAATGTCCCAGGAATATAAAATAGAATGGCATAAAGCTATAGTATATATAATATTTAATCACCTTCCAACTCTAAAATTGTGCTGGTTTATGAGTCTAAGTCAATACATGTGCACTGAGGTTTATCTTGGAAGCTTCCTGGAAGAAGAGAAGAGTTTTGAGGTTGGAATGAAGGGGAAGCTAAGGAAAAGCTCCCAGGGACGTTGACACACACAAAAAAAGAGGGCCATTTGACTTAATTGAGTGGAGGAAGGCAAGGCTTGGAAAGGATGATGAACCCACCTCTCATGAATCCATGAGGAATCAGCCTCCTGGGACAGAGGCCAGGCTGCAGGATTGGAAGTGCACGTGCTGTCTTGCTTTCAGCACAGGCCTTGAAGCACCACACCCAGTCCTCCCTGCCCTTGGCTTTCAGAAGCACCTCAGAATAACCTATCTCGATATGCTTCTCCTCTGCCTCTCAGCTTCAGAAAGAAAGTGAAATTGGGGGACAGTCCAAGAGGGTGGAATTGCTCATTTATCACTAACAGGTATGCAGAGCCTGAAAAGCAGAACTCCAGGTTCCAGCTGCCCTTCTCCTGCCCTCTGCCTTCCTCCAGCTGCCCAGTGTGGTTTTTCTCTCTATGTCTAAACCTCTGGCACACCAGTCATTTGACTATTTGCCTTGACTCCCTCCCCCTATGCTGGGCGCTGTCATTGGGCAGAAAATCCACCCAGTTCATCCCTGGGCCCCAAGTCCCCGGTTGCTGTTTGCCAACCTGAGCAAACTAATCAATGCTTTTCCAGGAGCCTGTCAAAGGCCCTTTGTCCCCAAGCCCTCCTTCTCCTCCCCTTCCCCTGGAATGAACTGTTAAACAGACTCAAGGCAAATGCTCCCAGGGAGTCAACAAGCACTTGAGAAACTGCAACAGCAGGTGGTAGCATCTGTGCTTGTCTAACTTCCACCCTGCTAATCTCCTCCTCTTTTTCTTGCCTTCTTAATTTCATCCCCCACTCCAAAAATATCCCCCAAGTTGGAGAAGGGAGGGTTGGAATGAGCTCAACAAAGAAAGCCCGCCATGTTGACTCAGGAGAGGCTAGAGGAAGTGGTGGGAGTTGTCTGGGCTCAAATCCTGAAATGGTCATGGTCACTGGGGATTACAGACCAGGAAGAGTGGGGCAGTCCTGCTTTTTTCTTCTCTCCTTCTGTTTCTTTTCTCTCTCCCTCTCTGGGTCCAAACCAGATCAACTTCTCCTTACTACCTTGACTCCTGTTACCTTCACTGACCCCAGAGCAACTCAAGGGGAAAAGGTGCATGTGGTCCACCACCTGTGTGCCAGATGTGTACACAGCTGTACGGGTACCGCTGTGGACCCAGCTGCCGACTGTACACCTCCCACAAGTTGTTTTCTCTAAGGCTCAGACAAGCAGAGAAAAGGATTTGTTCAAAAGTCCAGGTCATAATTAAAACACAGCCTGTCTCTTCCTAATGCTCTGGATGGCATCCCCCATGGTTACTTGCCCCTCTGAATACTAATGAGACCTCACTCTGGGTTCAGAGCCTGGCAGCCTGGCTGTGCCCTGGCAAACTGGACAAGGCTTCCAGAGACATCCAGCTCATCAAGGCATACATAACATCACTCAACTTTCCTTGATGTTATAAATTCTCCTATCCCTGAAACCTCTTCAAATGATTCCTTATCTCCTCTTTGCATTTAATTCCCTCACCTGTAAAGTGGGCATCACAGTATCTACCTCCTGGAATACAGTACTTGTTGCAGAGACTAAGCACTCAGTGCTGTTCTTTCTCTGTTGATCACTCTCTGTAGGGAAGGCTCTGGGGATGCCACAATACATAAGGCTGCCCCTCTCCTTAGGGAGTTCACATTCTCTGGAAGGCAGCAGGCTCTAAACAAATGACCTCAGTAGGATGTGTTTGAGACATGCAAAGAGAAATAGCTGGGAATAGCACAAAGGAGAGACCCATGCACTTGGCTTAGGCTAAAGGTCACAGAATCTTTTGCTTTACCTTTTCTCTTCTTTTCCTCTCTCTCCCTACACCACTTCTCACTCTCCCTTTTCCACTCACTCTGCCAAGCAGGAAAGTAGAAGTTGGCTTAAATGCTATTCATTGCCTTGCTTACATCTCTTCTTGTACAGCTGCAAGCTGTCAGATGCTTAACTTTCAGTTTCAGTGAAAGAGCCTGCGTTCTCAGGCTCTGCCACCTCCAGACAGCATGACTGGGAGCACACCACTTCATCACGTGCTTTGATGTAAAAGGTAATAATGCTGAGTGCATTTCTGGACTAGTGAGGATTAAATGTATGTGGAGCACTTTGTGACCTATAAGGTGTAGGACAATTTTTTGTGCCTTTATCTTTTGACCCTTGTGGATTTTTCCACAAGGATTTTACCACCAAGAACATGGTTCTTGGTGCTTAAGAATTTTGTAAATGCTGACTGGGTGCAGTGGCTCATGCCTGTAATCCCAGCACTTTGGGACGCTGAGGCGGGCGGATCACCTGAGGTCAAAAGTTTGAGACCAGCCTGACCAACATGGTAAAACCCTGACTCTACTAAAAATACAAAATTAGCCAGGTGTGGTGGCACATGCCTGTAATTCCAGCTACTTGGGAGGCTGAAGCAGGAAAATCACTTAAATCCGGGAGTGCAGGTTGCAGCGAGCTGAGATAGTGCCATTGCACTCCAGCCTGGGCAATAAGAGCAAAACTTCATCTCAAAAAAAAAAAAGGAAGAATAATTTTGTGAGTTCCATTCTAAGAGAACACTTCCTCTGTAGCATGAGCCCTTCCACTGCCTCCTCCCTGCTTTGACATGGCACAACCGCACCCCAGAGTGTAGTGCTGAGCCAGGAGATGAACCACGGCGACGCACTGCTGGTGGTGCAGGCAGAGCATGCTCCTTACACCAAGCCATGGGCCTCTCACCTTTCGTCCACCATGGGCCAAGATCATCGGTCTGAAGCAGTATTTCTTGCAACCAAATTCAGCCATCCCGCCCTAGGTGAGGTGCTGGGGAAAGAACACTGGACTTAGAATGAGAAACCTGGGCTCCATAGTTCTGCCTTTTTCAAGGGGCCTCAGAAAAGCCACCACGTTTCTGAGTCTTGGTTATCTCATCATTCATTTCTTAATGGAAAAGTACTGTCCTAGATCAGTGCTGTCAAGAACTTAAAGGCTGAGGAGGAAGGATGTCTCTGTTTCCTAGGTCTCCACACACTTACAACTAGAGAAACCCACTCTGTTCACACCCAAATTCAGGTCTGCAGGCCGTGTTTTAACATGACACTGCCTTGCTCTGGTAATTCTTGCACAAACTCTTTTCCAGAACCTTTTCGTTCAAATATATATAAATACAAAACAGCTAAAGCCAAAGACATGATCTCTATTCTATGAATAGAAGAGTAGCATTGGAAGACAACATTTTGCTCCTAAAGCAGGTTGGAAACCCACTAGGCTGGATAATTTCTTACTCCTATTTTTATATTTCAAGATTTTGTTACAGGGGTTGAGAAGCCTCCTCTGTAACCAAGGAGACAAGAATGTTTCAAAAGCAGATGTGAAGGCTTGATGCCTGAGAAACTGCTAGGGGACAAGCGTGTGGCAATCAACAAAGAAGCACAGAACTTTGGGATGCAACAGCATACCCCTGTACTGCAGGCATTACGGTAGCAAGACAACAACACATAGAGACACCCTAGGGACTCCTGGATTTCAATGCCTGTTGTGCAATCTTAGGAGAATCACCCTACCATTCTGAATATTGGGGTCTTCATTGTTAGAATTTCAGCTCCAAAAATTATATTTCTGCAAAGGAAGGAGGCTTGTGGAGGACAGGAAAAAGAGACTTAATCTTTATTGAATACCCACTCAGTGCTAGGCAGTGTGATATCCTTTTTACCCATTATGTAACTAAATTTGTGGGATAGGGGTAAACAGAACTATTTTACGAACTCAGAGAGAATCTGACCATATTTCGGCTCTGCTTGGCTCGTGATGCCTCACCTCCATAGGAAAGAGTCACTCTGAGATGGCAAACTCATGGGTCTCGTTTTGTATTTCTCTCCCACATGCTCTCTAGCACTGTCTTCATAGGATAAACACCTAGAAAGATCAAGCAGTTAATATGGCAGCCTCCACTCATGAGACGGTCTTGAGACAGGCCCATGGTTTTGTAGAAGGTCCCGAGATTACACTGCAGACATGCAGGTAGGTGAAAGGCAGGAGTTAAAAACCAAGCCCTTTAGGCTACTCAGCTCAAAATACCTGAAGGGATTTCTGAAAGAGGCCTACCTTCTATGGATTTGGGTTAGGGACAAATAGTGCGTGAGGACACTGACCCAACACCACCAGCCAAGAGTCTACTGTGACTCCAAAGATACTGGGAAACAAGACAATTCTTGCCGGAACCCCATTCACTGGGGAGCCTCGTAAGTCAGGTCGTTCTTTTCAAAGTATAGGCAGAAATGTAGCCTAATGGCGACAGGGTTGGACCCAGAAAGACCTGAGGAAGTCCACCCAGAGAGAGGTTAAGATCTTCATTAACTTCATCCCAAAGTCCTGCAGACCTCAAAAAGAGCTTCTCAAAGCCTCCACACCATAGACAAACAAGTAGAAGGATGGAGGACAAAGCAAACCCAAGAAAAACCCTGATCCCAGTTTGAGTCAACTGTAGTGTACTGTGTTTGCCCCACCAAAATAAGAAATCACAGCCATCTGTAGCTTTGGACAGTAGGCTACTACAGATCAGCTGTCTTTCTACAAGCACTACCGAAACATCTTTTGATGAGATATGTGAACCCTCTGGTTTAGAAGTAAGAGAGGGTTTGGGGCGGCGCTTTAACAAGGCAGGAATCTGTGTCTCATTCAGTTTCCACCTCTCCACCAGGGGGCAGCATAGCAGCATTCATTCAGGGCCATGTTGACTTGGTAACTGAGGTCATCCACGCAGACAGAGATTGGCCATAAGCCAAAACTGTCTGCCGGAAAATCTGCCGCTGGGAGTCTGGGAGACCATGTGGCTAAACTGAAGGAGAGATGGTGAGAGAAGAGTATTCAAAGTATTGAGAACCAAAAGCATGGCTTGTGGCCTTAGAAGTAGTGACACAAGCAACCTTGTCAGCTGGCTCAAGGTCTCTGTCCTTGAGGCTGAGCCAACACCACCACAATAGGCAACTGAGCACGTGGTCCTGGGGCGGTGGGAAAGTCTGCAGGGACAATAGAATGGCAGCATCTTCTATAGGAGACAGTCCCAAGACTCTGCAGTGGTGAGAAAATGGGAAACAATAAGTGGCTGGCAGAGCCAATCAGGGTCTCTGTCTGCCTGCAGTTCCTGGGGAGCTGTAAGGAGGACCATACAATGGGATGAACGAGTGGGAGAGTGAACTGCTAAGTATGATGTCTGCACGGCTCCGGGAGGCACCGGCCTCACCAAGAAGGGCAGGGTAATGCACATGGTTCTTCATCTATCACAAATGTTGCCGGCAATGGGTGGCTTCTACCTTGAAATGGTACACTATTTTTTTTTTAAGTGCTTTTCTTGTTCTCACAAAGTGTCCATTCCAGAATCAGCAAGACATTGTGGGAAGAGCACAGCTTTTGAAATCTGGTAAAACCCGGATTCAAACCTTGGTTCCATCTTTAAGAACTTGAGCAAGTTACAGACTCTCTTGGAGCCTCGGCTTCTTTCTCTCTAACAATGAGATCATAACTACCTTATGAGACATTTTGGAGATTAAGTAAGATAGTGTATTTTAAGTATCTGACACATACTAGCTGCTTTCAATAAGTAGCAGCTATTAACTCCCTTTTTAAAAATCAATTTACCATATCTGCCCACGTAAATATTTATATAAGAGAATTTTTTTCAAGACAGCCAACTGAGCCAAAAATAGAACTTCATATGTATCTTAAGGCTCTGTCTTTCATTATTATAACAAACCAAATCAAACTTCAACCAGCCTTTATTGTGTTATGGGAGAAGACAACAACAAACAAATATGAAAAGCCAAACACTTAAGAGGAAACTGAGGGTACATCTCATTCAAGCAGCTATGGCTATGGTCTACCCTAACCCGAGGTCAATATTGACATCAGCCATGAATGTTGACCCACACACAAATTCATTGCCTAACACCCAGCATATGTTCAGGAAGTTGTCAGCTCCATGTTTGGCCAACCAGAGCCAACAGTTGCTATTTGGTTAATGCTGACATTATCTGGCAAATATTTGGAACAGACCCTTTCCCTACATCATTTCAGTTCTCAGATAACTGCTTCTTATGGAGGCTGCTAACTATTGTGCGGACATGTACTGAGACATACCTATTCTTGCCTTACTTTTCTAGCTGTCTGACCTCCCAACAACCAAGAGATCAACCTCTTTCCTCGTATTACATATGGAAAGAAACCAAGACCAATAAAGGAGCAATGGCCTACCCCAGACCACAAAGAAAGCTATGATTGCCGAGAAGGCCAGACAGAGCTTGGGACTTTGTCAATGATCAAGAAACTAAAGAGATTATAACATGGCTCAGTGAGAGATGAAAAGGTAGTCCTCCAGGTCTTAAGCAGTGTTCTGAACAAATAAAGAAGTGGACAATGTCAGACAAGCTGAATGAGTGCACTGTGTGTGGGACAGTGAGTCTCTCCTATTTGGAAGCTTTCTTTTCCTCCCCCTCTTCTACTTTGTTGAAAGCTGAAAAGTATCTATGAGTCAAGCCCTAAAGCAAAAGACTGTGTAGTGAAAGTGTGGATTTCAATAACTTAAGCCAAGGTGGTACAACTTATAGACTTTCCATATTGTCACAAAGACATGCAAAAATGGCAAGAAACATAAAACAGACATATGAAAAATATATGTTTTCCTTTTAGGGAGTTAAAGGTTTGGTTTCCTTTGAAAATGTCAGTTTTCCTTTCCCTTCATCCTTATTAGCCTCCTGGGACACTCTTAAATATACCCAGCAAACAACAGAGCGGAGAAATGAGGTATTTTTAGCTGATATTCTGGGCACAGATTCCTATTGTTCCACAATTTTTGGCTTGGCTGGATGGCACATGGCCAATACAATGTATACGCTTGCAAAGAATGTATGTTTCCTGAGCTCTGGGTGTGTGTGTGTGTGTGTGTGTGTGTGTGTGTGAGAGAGAGAGAGAGAGAGAGAGAGAGAGAGAGAGAAATAGGAAGGACAAAGGTATTATTGATGGTGTTTTGATGGGAAAGAGTCTAGGATCCCAGCAAGGGGCCACACCAAGCTTTCCATGAATCTTATTTGCTTTGGTCAACATCACTTTTCACTCATTATTACTACTGTGCTATATGTCCAAAAAAGGAAAAAAAAAAAGCCATATTGTCACAACTGAAGAGCTTCTCATAGAACCAACTGTTTCCAGCAGCAATTTATTAGGAACTAAATGTATTCTGAAAACCAATGATTATGTTCCTAAATCATCTGGTGTACTGCCCAGCATATAACAATGTTCAAAACACTGACGGCTACGATAATCTTCCTCCTCCTCACACATGACTCTTGTTCTCAAGGGTTACCCAGGCTTGTAGGGGAGACAAACAAGAAAAGAAAAGCATCCACTGACAATCTGAGTAAAAATCTCCCTGTGGCATAAAAACCATAGGGAGCTGCTATGGGGCTTTCCCTTTCTAACTGATGGGTGGAAAATATCTCCGGATTATTTGAATTTCCAGAGTGTCTTTAGTTCAAGGATCCCAAAGCACATGAACTCTTGTATAAACATCTCAGCTCTGAAATAATTGAGAAGGGGTTCAGATTCTAGGATCTTATTCAATTAACACTCATTACACAGAGGGCAAAATTGGCATAACAGCAGGATGCAGCACGTTATACGCACTCCAAAATCCAGCAGTAATGGAGCCCATACAGAGAAGCTCAGGCCCCTGAATCCCAAAGCAGCCTCTTTACCATAGGACTGTGTTGCCTTCATGTCAGACTTTGGGTGTCTTGAGAACTCCATGGAAGTTCCAATAAAGTCTGATCCAGTGGAAGTGACACAGTTCTTGTTTTTGATATTTAAAAATACTTTTATCCTTCAATTATTTAACCCTTTTTATTCTTCAACTCTCTCCCCATCCTTCCATTTCAACTCTCCTTCTACCCACTGAAAACTGGAAGGCACCACACCCCTTACCATAGCTACTCTCAAAGAGATAAGAAAATAACAGGTATTGGGTGTAGAGAAATTGGAACTCTTGTGCATTGTTAGTGCGAATGTAAAATGGTGCAGTGCGGTGGAATACCATATGGCAGTTCCTCAAAAAAATTAAAAATAGAATTACCATGTGATCTAGCAATCTACTTATGCACATACAGCCAAAATGATTTAAAACAAGGACTCAAGGAGATGTTTGTATGCCCAAGTTCATAGCAGCATTATTCACAATAGTCAAGAGGTGAAAGCAGCTCAGGTGTCATTTACAGATAAACAAAATGTGATATATGCCTACAGTGGAATATCATTCAGCCTGAAAAAGGAAGAAAATTCTAACATACACTACAACGTGATAAGGATATTATGATAAGTGAAATAAGATAGTCACAAAAGACAAATACAGTATGATGGGACTTTTGAGGTTCCTAGAGTAGTCAAATTCAGTGAGATGAAAGTAGAACAGTTGCTGCCAGGAAAAAAAGATGAAGAGTTGCTATTAAATGGGCATAGAGTTTTAGTTTGCAAGACAAAAAGACTTATGTGGATGGACAGTGGTAAGCGTAGCACAACACTGAACTGTATACTTAATAATGGTTGAGATGATAAATTTCACATTAGGTGTATTTTACCATACTTTTGTAAAAATAAGAAAATAATAATTTTTTTAAACTGGAAGACACAATAATCTTCTATGTTCTACCTTCTATCACCAAAATGTAGGTGATCATGTTCCCAAGTGAAACTCTCACCAGCTTCCCTTGCAGCTAGGGGTAGCCATGTGAGATAGTACATGGATTCTACTGGTGAAGGAAGCTCTGGAAAAGCTACTGTTGTATTAATAAAATGAGACAGTCTCAGCTGGTGCATAAATTTTGCTCTTTACCTTTTCTCATTTTTTTCTGCCTGGAATTAAAATGCAATACTTAGAGATAAAACAGCTGTCTTGGGACTAAGAAAGAATTCTTCTTTCTCTGCATTCTTAACAGGTAACTAAACTCTTGAAAACTTTCTTGAGCAGTTATACATTCCTTGGACTTCCTACTTCTTGACTCCCTCTTAGTGAGAAAAATCAAAGCTCTCTTTGATTAAAATTAGTCAAGACAGAGTTATAGGATGCCAAATGCAATCCTATTTGAGGCTCTTCATAGCGACTTGCAAAAGGGATACCCGCTTCCCATCTGATGTCTTGGATGTCCTACACTCCTATCTAGGCCCAACGCCTCCACTTAGGTGCTAAACTTTATCATTTCATGCTTACTCAAAAACTATATCATATATTCTCCCTCTTTACAAATATATTTTACAATTTTTTTCTTGCTTCTCCCACTTTGGAAAAAAAAGTACCCCTCTCTTGATTTCATTTTCTCTACCAGCTACCTTTTCATTTATCTGATGGCCTTTGTAGAAAAAAAAATTTTAATTACTTCTATTTACTACCTCCAGTTCCTCTCTTTTTAGACCAATCCAATCAGGTACTTATCTCACCCTTTCTAACAAAACTGTCTTGTGAAGGTCACGAATAACCTCCATAGTGTTTAGTCCTCATCATACTAAGCCCATCAGCAGCCTTGGACATCATCAATCATTTGGCTCTCAGGACTGCTCACTCCTGATTTTCTTCTTACCTCACCAGCCACTCCTGCTTTGTTCTCCTTTACCAGTTTCTCCTCATCTCCCTGGCCATGAAATGTTTAGTTCTCTTCCTTATCTATACTCACTCCCCTTAGTGATCTTATCCAATCCCATTACTTTAAATATCATGCATCTGTTAAATGATTTTGACATTTCTATCTCTACCCCAGCTTGCTTTGTAAACTCTAACTTGTATACCCAACTATCTACTCAACATCTTCACTTGGATTTCTAATCACAATCTCAAACTTCACAAAACCAAAATAGAATTCATGCTCTTTTCCCACCCACCTCATCCTGGCTCAAATCTGCTCCAACCACAACCTCGCCCTTTCCGTGTATGGATGACACCTACATCTTTCCTGTTGCTCAAGACAAACATCATGGACTCATTCTTGATTTCTTTATCCTCCACATCTGATATCCAATCTTCCAATCAGCAATTTCTGCTCCACCTTCAAAGAATAGCCAGGATAGTCATTTCTCATCATCTCACTGCTCCTACTACAGTCCTGCCTTCACCGTGTCTTCCCTGGGTTACCACAATCTCCTCAATGGACCACCTGCTTCCTCTTGTCACCTGCCACACTGATCTTCAGCATAGCACTCAGTATTATCTTACTAACTAAATCATATCATGTCCCTCATCTGCTCAAAACTCACTCCCATTTTCCAGATAAGAAAACAGACTTATGAAGGCTTAAGTAATTTGCTCAATTTTATACAGCTAGTATTTGGAGGTGCCAGGATTTAAATCAGGTCTGCCATTATATCACTGCCTAACTTAGCTCTGGGGATTGTCCTCATCAAATGGTAGGATGGTATTTTGCAAATTAAAATCTCTCTGTGACTACAAGGTAATACTACCACCCACATCAACACAAGCTCCTGATATGGTAGTCCTGAATGAAGACGGTTGTCAATTATATTGAAATATTTTACCTAGAAAGGAAAGGCAAGAGTTTGCCCTTCAATACTTGAAAGAAAACCCAGACTGAGATCAAAATCCAGGATGAGTCTAACCCAGGAGAGCATCAACTTTGTGACTTATGCTGAAACAAGCAAGGAGAGACTGGGTGAAAACAGAAAAACCAGGAAGAGTGATGGCCAGCATACAGTCCCCACCCCAACTTCAACCACAACACTCATGTGCAAGTCTGCAATATAATTTTCATCTTGGATGCCTTTCATATGGCTCTTCTCCCCATACCCAGTTCCATTCAGAAGATTAAAGAAGAGGGACAGACATGAGGAGCTAAAGAACCACAAAAATCTCTGTGAAACAGGATTCGTGGTTTAAAATCACAGTGACTAGTTATGTGTACAGACATGCATAAAGCATGCATGTGCTCACACACACACACACACACACACTGCCTTAGACTGGGGATCCACACAGGATGCTATAGCCAGAAGTTTGGGGAGGAATTTTTTATAACAGCCCCTCCCAACCATGGGAATAAATAATGACAAGTTAGGGTGTCCTCAACCAGAGGAAGTCTTGAAGAGAGCATGAACTTTGAGGGATGTCTGCATTTTGCTGGGGCAGTGCACTCTCAGATCTACTAAGGTGAAACCAAAGGGAGTGCTGATATAGGAAAAGGAGGCCTGGTGCAGTGGATCACCCCTATAATCCCAGCACTTTAGGAGGCTGAAGCAGGAGGATCGCTTAAGCCCAAGAGTTTGAGACCAGCCTGGGCAACTTGGGGAGACCTCATCTCAATAAAAAAAATTTAAAATGAGCCAGGCGTGGTCACGGGTGCCTATAGTCCCAGCTACTCAGGAGGCTGAGGTGGGAGGATGACTTGAGCCCAGGAGGTCAAGGCTGCAGTGAGCCATGTTCAAGACACTGCACTTCGGCTTGGGAGACAGAGAAAGAACCTGTCTCAAAATAAAAAAGAAAAAGGAGTGCCAGGAGTCCACCCCTTCCATACTTGGACCTTCAGCTTCCAAGTTATAATTGCAAAAACAATTAGGAAGTCGCAGACCTGTTCTTCCAAGTCAAAAGATAAGGCCAAAGGCTCCTTTTGCTGGTTCCAAGAGAAACACCTGCCTGTGTCACTCAGTGACTGGCAGATTACCTACAGCCAGGCACAAGGGCAGGGAGCCTTTTCCCTTTTGGCAAAGGAGGGGCCAGAGGAGCTCTTGTGGAGTCCTCTCTGAAAAGGCTTGTAGATACTGCCCCAGTCATCCAGGAAGAAGAGACTTCTCTGGCACTCAAATGCAAGTGCCTCCCTGAGCCCTGCACATGTTTCCACTGTGAAGAGGGAGCCATACACACTGGCATCAACCTCCATTGCACTGTACCAACAAGAGCTACACGGGAAGAAAACCAGTCATTGCTATTGTCATTGAAATGTGCAGCTATCTAGACTTCAGTCATGGGCTGAATCCCTCTAAGAACAGGTCGGTGTCTTACCTCCATGAAGAAAAATATTTTTCCCAAACTGCAGTCATGACATGGGCTGAGAGAAAAGGGGTAGACAAAACCTGCAACACAGCTTCACCAACCAGAAAACTTAACGGTCATGACCAACTAATTTACAGGCACGACTGTGAGAAATATGACTTTCATAGCACCTCCCACAAAGAGACACAAGGATTCTTATAATTAGTAAATAGTGAAAAGGCAATTAGAAAACCCAAATGATAGATTATTTAGGGAGGGGGTTTTATTCATACATATAGCAAGTATTTATTGAGTGCCTACGATTCTAGCTGCTAATATTGAGGCATTACTCCAGGTTCTAGGAATATAACAGTAAACACACCAGGGGAAAATCCTTGACCTTGGAGTTACAGTTGATTGAAAACAAATAGGTACCAACTAAATGTCAGATGAGTGCAATGGATGAAAATGAAGGAGTAAAGGAGGATGAGAAGTGTCAGGTCAGGGGGAGTTGTAATTTTCACTGGATAACTGATGTTACAGCAAAGATCTGAAGGAGCTGATCAGGAGTGAGCAATATCTGTGGGAAGAGCATTCTAGGCAGAGAAAACAGCAGGAGCAGAGGCCCTGCAGTAGAAGCAGAACCAGCATTTTGGAGAAATAGCAGAGTCCAGTGTGGCTGGGGCGAAGATGTGGCAAAGGAAAGAGAGGTAAGAGCTGAGATTAGAGAAGCCATAAGGGAAAGGCTGCATAGGTCAGAGAGACCTTGTAGATCACAGGGAGGACTTCAACTTTTCCTCTGGAAGCCAGGGCAGGGCATTCTGCAAAGAAGCAACATGCTGGATAAACTAACTTTCTCCCTCCATTTCCTTCCTTCCTTTCTTTCCTTTTTTCTTTCTTTCTTTTTTCTTTCTTTCCCCTTCCTCCCTCCCTTCCTCCTCCTTCTTTCCCTTCCCTTCTCTCCTTCCTTCCTTCCTTTCCTTCTTTCTCTTTCTTTTTTCTTTCTTTCCCCTTCCTCCCTCCCTTCCTTCCTTCCTCCTTCCTCCCTCCCCCCTCCTTCCTTCCCTTCCCTTCTCTCTCTTCCTTCCTTCCTTCCTTTATTGAGGTGAAATTCATATATTTCAAAGGGAATAATTCTGTGACATTCAGTACATTCACAGCGTAGTACAACTACCACCCCCTATCTAGTCCCAAAACATTTTCATCATTTACAAATTAAATCCTTTTCTGATTGAGCAGTTCTCCCCATTTTCCCTGTCCTCAAATGTGGGCCACAACCAATCTAAGTTCTGTCTCTACTGATACACCTGATCTGGATATTTTATACACATATAATCATATATATCTTCTTTCACCTAGCATAATGTTTTCTAGATTAATTGCATTCAGTAGCCTATATCAAGATGCATGTGTCAGTACTCCATTTTTTATGGCTAAATAATATTCCATTATGTGATAGACATTTTGTTTATCCAATCATCCATTCATGCACATTGTCTATTTCCACATTTTGTTGTGAATAGTGCTGCTATGAATATGTGTGCACATGTAGTTATCTGAATGCCTGTTTTCCATTCTTTTGAAACTTCAGCCTATACCTAGGATAAAGTTTTAATGGAATCACTATCACCACTGTGTTAAGAGATGCTTGTGGAGAGGATAAGAACAGAAGGAAGAAAGCCAGTGAGAAGGCTATTGAAATACTCCAGGCAAGAGATGACAGAGTCTGAGAAGAAGAGACTAGGGAGACAGGAGAAAAAACAGGAAAGTGAAGTGGAAACCAATTGAAGTGAGTATTTCAAGGGAACAGGAGTAACGTAACCCAGCAAAGGTTGCTGACAGATCAAATAAGAGGATGATTGAACACTGACCGTGGAACTCTGTACTGGGGAGGTCAGTGAAGGAAACGTGGCTAGGGAGAAAGCCTCGTGGAATGAGAGGACATGGTGATACAGAGTAACATCTCTTTCAAAGAGTTTTACTAAAGAACACAGAGAAATTGAGTGACAGAGGGGGATCTAGGGCCAAAAGATTGTTTTAATGAGAGTAATTATAGAATGTTTACTGATAAGGATAATTTTGTACTAGAGAAATCTTCAGGATGTAGGAGGGAAGGAGGGGATGTGTACTGGAGTGATATTCCACAAGTAAATGAGAGGGAGATCAGAGGGGAACTAGGGCACATGTGGAGTGAGTATCAGCCTTAACTTAGAGCAAGTAAAGCCTCCTAGATGCCCTAGGCAGAATTCTCAGAAACTCATATTGCAAGGAGCGTAAGTCTGGACCACTCTGAATTATTTGATCCAGTAACGAGGGAAGCCAAGTCTAAGCCGAAATATTGCATAAACCAAAGCACTCATATTTGACTGTATAATATGCCAAATAATTTTGCTATGCTGCATATTTACCCTTCTCATGATGTTTTGGGGGTAGTGTTAAAGCTAAGAGCATGAATCGTGAAGCAGATGTCTCAGGAGTGAGCACACTGACTGGATAAACTAAGCCCTGCACCTCAAACCACAGGCATGATGTTGAGGCCTTAGAAATGGTGTTGAGAGATGCTGTTACCAAGATCACTAGAAAATATTCCCACATCTAATTCCAATATGTACACATAGGAAGTAAGGTGGAGGTATATTTAAAATGTCTTTTTCTAGTATTTGAAGACAGCTATGGTATAACATAAAGAGCACTGAAAGGTCTGGATTCGAGGCCCCACTTTACCACTTAGTAGCTGTGTGACCTTAGTCAAGGTAATTAATCTCTCTGAGCCTGAATTTCTTCAACTGTAAAATGGGCTTAGTGACACCCATGCACCAGTCATCAGCAGCAAATGAGGAGATATCCCTAAAAACTGTTTGTAAACTAGTACACAGTTATCCAGATAATCAGGCTTTAGCTGTCTAGATGTGCTTCACGTTGTTATGAAAATTGCTGAAAACCACTGCAAAGACCATATGACAGGGAACATAAAAATCCTCAAAAGCGGAGCTATACTTTCTATGCACTGGACCCAAAGCCAAGGAACAGGACAGAGAGAAATCTCCAATAGCCCGGGCATGTGGCCTCTTCTAGAGTCTAGACTCATTACCTCATCCAGGGCTAAGCCTCCGAAGGCTTGCCAAGAGCTACCCAGAGATGGTTTTCCTGTTTCATCACTTATTCCCATCATCTCGCCAAGCACATTTCAGTCCCTTGGAGGCTCTGGGAAAAAAAAAGGTGAGATAACAAATTTAGACTCTCAGTTTGGAGACTGCCTCCAGAGGGTGTTATCTCTCCAGTGCAGAGAGCAGGGCTGCTTAGAATAACCTGCCAAGAATCAGCTTCCCTAAGGTTTGTTTGCATAGAGTCTGCATTTCCATCCTCATAATAGACATTGCAGATCAGAGTTCAGCAAACTAATAGAATAAATTCAGGAACTGCCCCTGCACCAAAAGATACCAGAATTTCAGCCACACTAGACACCTCCCCTGGTAACCCTTTAAATCAACCCTGTTCAATAGAACTTCTGGTGATGATGAAAATGTCTTAGTTCAACCATGGTGGAAGACAGTGTGGCAATTCCTCAAAGATTTAGAGCCAAAAATACCATTTGACCCAGCAACTCCATGACTGGGTACATACCCCCCAAAATAGAAATCATTCTGTTATAAAGACGCATGCGTATGTTCACTGCAGCACTATCCACAATAGCAAAGACATGGAATCAACCCAAATGCCCATCAGTGATAGATTGGATAAAGAAAATGTGGTGTATATACACCATGAAACACAATGCAGCCATAAAAAGGAAAGAGATCATGTCCTTTGCAGGGACATGGATGAAGCCAGAAGCCATTATTCTCAGTAAACTGATGCAGGAACAGAAAACCAAACACCACATGTTCTCACTTATATGTGGGAGCTGAACAATGAGAACACATGGACACAGGGAAAGGAACAATACTTACTGGGGCCTGTTGGGGAGTGTCAGTGGGGAGAGCATTAGGGAAAAGAGCTAATGAATGCTGGGCTTAATACCTGGGTGATGGGTTGATAGGTGCAGCAAACCACCACGGCACACGTTTACCTATGTAACAAACCTGTACATGCTGTACATGTACCCCAAAACTTTTTTAAAAATAATTATTATTTTGAAAAAGAAAAAAAATGTCCTCTATCTGTGCTATCCAACATGGTAGCCATGAGCCAAGTTTATATGCTCCTGGAGAGACAGTACTAAGATGCCCAAAAGGGAGGCAAAAGTAGGAAAGTGAAGACTTTGGTGCATTCTTATAGACTGCCTCATCCCCCAAGCTAGCTGGCATGGCTCTGTCTTCTCCACCACCTAAATCCTCCCCAGGCCTCAAGAGTCATCTCAAGACTCATACCCCCCATAAGGTCATCTATGCCTTTCCAATTCTGTGTCTCATGTGGGTACACTGAAAACAGTTTCGGACACTCGGGAAACTTCCTGTGGGGGCAATCAAGGATGTATTCTCCAGGGAAATGATAACTTAAATGAGAGCCTTAAATAATAAGAATCTGAGCAGGCCCGAGTCACAGGTTCAGAGAAGTCAAGTGGAGACTCTAGAGTGAGCAAGGGTGTAGAGGCCAGAAGCCTCTCAAGGTGTGTCAGTTAGAAAATGGACCAGCTTGACTGATACCGCTTTTGCACAGGGGAGTATCAGGATGTTTTAGAAATTTCTTATTTCCTTCCAGATGTGAGGTTGGTTTGAGTGGGGTGGAGGAGGGCCTTGAATGCTGACTTCAGTCTCTATTTTATAGGAAATGGGGTGTCTTAACACATTTTTGAGCAGAGGGATAACTTGAGCAAAGAGCACTCTGAGAAGAATACTCTGTTAGGGCTGGCATATAGGACAGATGGGAAAGAATCCTGGAAAAGTATGGACCACTGGGATCCCATATCTCAACGCCTTTCATTTCTCAGAAATGACTTCTCATTTTCTGATGGTTTCAAGCATCCCAGTGACAATTTCCTCTTCCAACAGTGGAGGCTCACCACAGTGGACACTGCTGGCTGCCTTCCCAACAGCCATTTCCCTCCCACTCACCACTTTCTAGCCTGCAAAGAGAACCCTGACTTCATCAGGCAATAATATTTCTCACCCCAGTGATGAGTCCTCCTAGCCAAGCCAAGCCATCTCTTTCCCCTTTGCCAATATTAGCCTTGGGGTAGACATGCGGCCCAGTTATGGCCAAAGAGAAATAACGGTCAGTCTGCTAAGAAAGATTTTTTTCCTCTGTAAGTAAGAAGCAAATAATGAAGAACCTCCTGGTCCCAGCCCTTTCCTTCACACTTTGGACCCTGTTCTATGAGGATGAGAAGCCATCATGCAGGTATTAGGTGGCAAGCTGGACAGTGATACCAACATCCAAAAAATAGAAGGTAGGAATTTAGAGAGAGGCCGGATCCCTGATGACACTGTTGAACTGCCAAACCAACACAGTATCACATACCCCCAGACTTCAGGTTCAGTAAAAATAGTTCTCCTATTGGTTTAAGCCTCTGTTCCTTTAGTTTTGTTTTAGTTGCAGCCCCAAACCTACTAAACTCGTATAGTTCACCTGGGATTTGGCCACAGAGCTGATCTGTGATTCCAATCCCATAGCTAATCAAAGCACATGGATCCTGCAGGACACCCCTGCAGTAGAGGGTGCAGTGGACCAAGAGCACAGGTCTTGGGCAGCGGCCAAGGCCAAGAAGCAACAGTCACCAAGGCCAGAGACTGCTGATCCCTGTCATAAAAGGAAAAGAGCCAGACTCTTCCCTTGCTGCTGGGTAGGTAGAAACACCTGGCAGGAGAAGGATGTGCCAAGCCAGAGGAAGGGCTCAGGGCCCCAGATAACTCATCTAGGACAACACTGCCCACCAAGAGGCTCAGTGCTCCAAACTGAGAAGAAAGATCCCTCCTACCAGCTAGGCACAAGCTAGATGCATTTCCTGCCAGATTCTCACTGCCTATCATGCTTTACAGACACAAAAACAAATTCCACCATATGTTAAAGTTAATTGCAAACATTTGCTGCTGAAGAGAGCTCCATTTTTCAAGAGCCCACAGAGATCTGGTTACACTGGTAGCTGAAGCATCAGCCACCCTCACTCACTCATTGAAACCAGCAGGGTAAAGCAAAGGTGGCAACCAAGTGGTGGAAGAGACACTCACTGCTACCTTCCCTGCCTTCCCTTCAGTCTGTTTCCACGTCCACTGGGTCCAAACAAGTGCATATTCCAGGCCTAAGAGCATGCACCCCTCTATCAACACAGAATGACAACCATAGTGGAGATTTGAAAGGACCAGGGCTGTGGAAGCAGGGAGAGATGCTGTCAGGAAATGGTGGAAGGAAGAGGATGAACTGAAGTTAGTTGGCTGTGTTTCATTGCCTGGCAAGCACTGAAATAAAAGGCACAGAGAAACCCAGTAGCTCCAGGGTACCCAGAGCAGACAGGCTGGTTTGCTAAGGGTCTGCATGAGGTCTGTAAGTGATAGTTATTGATGGTGTGGTTTAGTGAGGGTAAACCTGGTGCTCACAAGGCCCTCAGCTTAGAATGAAACCTGGAGAAGTCCCCAAACAACATGGATAGCTGGGAGGAAGGAAGGACTTAGATCTCCATGAACATTCTTCCATGGACCACAGAGAGGCATTAATAAGCACATCCCTGGTAGCATGAAAGGTAAGTAGGAGCCTGTGCATTGCCTCCACATTTTCATCTGTCCCAAGAGAAGCATTCGTGGTTTGAATTTGCACCAACCCAGCTGGAGACATGAACTGGGAGGAGCTCTAAGTGCTCTCCTGACTCAGGTAAGAGCACTACTGAGGATGTCTCCAGAGCAATTCCTTCAACTGCTCTTTGGGCAAGTCCAGATGTGTTGTGTCTGGCTTACAGAGAACTCTTTCTGAGCAACCACTTGAAGAAGGAATATCTGATGCCAGCATAGTCACTGAATGACCTATCATGACTTGGGACTCATTCCCCAAGCCCTTCGAAGAAGGGACTAGCATGTGTGGTCTGCAGAAGGGAGCTCACTTGGCCATCTTCTCAAGCAACCCAATATCCCTCAGTAGGCACCTCCTAACAGCAAGTCCCAAGACACTCAGTCTGCATCCATACAAAGCCCATTCACACAGCCAACTCATACAGGCAACTCGAAGGAGAAAACAATGTGTCAAGAAAATCAGGTGAACCAATTAGGAACCCCTTGGAGCCTGTCCACTGAGACCTCACCTTCCCATCTGGGCTCCTGTATATTGAGCACTTACCTTGTTTTGTCCCCTTATACATGAATCTTGCCCCCCACCAAACACATTTCAGCACTTTATTATATACTATCTTATTTGTAATAAATAAATATTTATGAAGCATCCACTGCATCAAGTTCTCCCATGCTATGGGTATCACAAAAACATATATTGTCCTTACCAAGATAAATCTAACATCTAGCTGGAGGTGCAAAACATTTACATGAAAAAAAAAATAAGTGACAATACAAGATTTAAGTGAGAGTTCAAGATGAAGGTGCAAGAGGACATTTAATGAAGGCCAACTACAAATCAGGCACCCTTGGGAGGGGATACAGAACCACAGTGAGCTGCCACAATTAGTGCCCAGTGAAGACAAGCGATGCGGCCATCATGCTCACCAACCCTTACACGCCCAAGATGTTCCTCAAGCTGCAGACTACATCATTCATTCCTCATAGCCATCCTTTGAGTCAGACACAATTATCATCCCCACTTTACAGATTAGGAAATTGGGTACACCGAGGTTAAGTGAACATATAATCTCATCCTAGCTTGACTGTTATGTATCTGTAGGTCCTGTAGTGCACGCCTCCCTGGGTTTCTGGAATGACTTTTTCTCTCTTCTCTACCTTTTAGGTCGAATTATGGCCTTCTTTGGCCACCACTACCCATTGCCAATGCCTCTACACATATATGTATTTGCATTTCACCTTTGTGCTCAAGGAATATTTTACACATCTACTCTGATTTATATTACAATATTTATAAATATTAGTTATATTTGCCACCCTCACTACATTGTGTCTCTAGAGGAACACATTCATTTTTGTACCCCCAGAACATAGTACAGTGCTTAGCAAACAGTAGGTACTTAATAAATGTTGGTCAGATTGATTTAGATTGGATTGAATTGAACTAATTTGGGGTTTCGGTTTTTGGGCATAGAAGCCAGTACTTATTGCTGATTCTGAGAACTAAAGAATGACCAAACAGCCCTTAGCTAATCCACCTTCCCAGCACTGGCCTCCAGGGGTGAGTATTTACTGCAGAAATCCAAAGTGGCAGCGGGACTGATGGATGGTCACCACCCTCATAAAGAGCTGTAGGACGCAGTCTCCATCCACAGCCTCAGGGCTGGTATGTCCCTTGAAACTTTATGGCATCGTTGCCATGGTGGTCACGGATGTAACGCACCATGAAGGTATAACATGAAATCCCCCTAGAGGTGAAACACAGATGGGAACTCATTCACAGGCAACACTGAGCTACTTCACCTCTCTGAGCCTCAGTTTCCCCATCTGTAAAATGGAAATAACACCTCATAAGGTAGTTGGGAGGATTAAATACAATAATACATGTAAAGCTCAGTGAGTAACACATAGTAGGTGCTCAATAACTGGTAGTAATTACCATTTTCTTAACTGTTTGAGGAACTATGAGTTTTAGCATGATTTCATTTTGCCAGAGTGAAGTTTTTTTTGTTTTTTGTTTTTTGGTCTTATTTCAATTTTAAATTTAAATACAGGATTGTAGGAGCTCTGAAGTTAATGATGGAAGGAACCCTATGGTTTCCAATAAATGAGGCTTCCCAATGATCAAACACGGCCAGACTGACATCTGAAATTGCCCCTGAAGTACACAGAACTCAACTCTTCCCAACTTCACAGTGCCCGACAGCCCTGAGTCCTAGGCTGGAGTCTCTATCAGGCAAGTAATTTGCTTCTAGGTCACTCAAGTCACTTGTTTGACTTCGCTGATTAATACATTAATGGCAGTTACTCATTAGCAAGTGTGAATAACACTCCCCAATAAGCAGCAGTCTGGGCTTTGTTAGAAGGCCCACTGCAACTGCTCATTAGTATTTGTAGGAAACACCCCAATAAAAATGCCAAATATTATCACACTAAATCTGACTAGGGTGACAGAGGGTTATGTACTTCCAGGTAACTTCTAGTTATCTCCCAAAATTCATATGCCTTTCCTTCCCATATACTCCTACTGTGTCCCCTCAACTACACTCTGTTGCCCCCTATCATATCCTGCTCCTCGGCAAAACCCCCTTCCTTCCTTTCTATAGCAAATCCATTCATTAAACATGAAGTAATCCTTCTCCAGGGAAGAAGAGCTGCTGAATCAAGCACTCTTGGGATTGGAAGGGGGCTGGTGGAGGGGAGGAGGCAGATGCAAGGGGAGGAAAAAAGTATAGGGATGAAAACGTACAACACACAGGAAAGACAACTGGGAGGACTGTGCTCTCATGCCTCTGGTTTCTAGAACTTTTATGGTGCTGGTGTGTGTGTGTGTGTGTGTGTGTGTGTGTGTGTGTGTGTGTGTGTCTTCCTCCCTGTAAGTTTGAACACCAGCCAACTCGAAGAATGAGAGCAGACTGGGGCTAGGCAAGGCGACAGCCACAACTGCGTTTGGGAATGCCGCTGAAGTTTCACAAAGGGAAGCTGGAGAGTGAGTGATGGGACGCATACACCAGAGAGGCTGGCAGGAGGAAGAGGGGGAGAAGCCCGAGATGTCATGAAGAGAGGAAAAATCAAGTGTGTCCTTCAGAGTGCATCATCCCTGGCTGCAGTCCTGAGAATACATTTTCTAATCCTCCTTGCCAACTTCAACTCCTGAATCACTGCATATTTTGGCAAAGCCTCCCTGCCTTTTCCTGCTGATCAATCAATCGATAGATTGATAGAGAGGTCTTGAACTCTGAGACAAGCCCCTCCTTGTCTGATACCAAGAGCCTGCTGGGATTTTAAAAACAGACCCTGGAGGATGAAGAGCTCTTTAAACATAAAAAGATTCCAGCTGAGGCCGCCGCCTCTCCACCCTCACCCTTTCTGTCTGTGGCAAATCCCGGGCACAAACATGTAGCTGTAGGACCCAGAAAGAATCAGTACATGCAACCCTGATGATTGACAGCAATTCTCATTTCCAGTCTCAGGAGGATGAACAGCCAGTGGCCCTGCAACCATATTCTTCAAGCCAGGGCAACCAGAAGACTCAAAGACTGAGGTTATAATCACCCTGTCCTGACTGGGCCACTAAAGTCACCTTGGACGGTGCTATACTACACCATGCAGTATTTGTAAAGAAAAGCCAAAAAAAAAAAAAATTAAAGTGTAGCTGATGCTATTCTTTCTTGGAAGAAACAAACTCAGCTCTGAAGAGAGTAGTTGCAGGGAGAAAGTATACACTCAGGAAGTTAAGGAGAATAACATTAGCAAGATAATGCATGTGAACATACTTTATGAGGTACACAGGAACTCCATACATGTAACTGAATATTGTTATCATTATTATAGATAACTCCAACTTACAGGAGGGGAAACGGGGCTTTGAACAGTTAAAGAGATACAGAGAGGTAAAGGGAGGAACTCACCTGAGCCCAAGATGTGGGGTCTAAAATCCATCATCAGCCAAATGCAAGGCATGCCACAATTGTGCCAATAATTATTAGCAGCATGAACACAGGGAACAATTGAGTAGTAGATGCTGCATGCAGGGTGCAAGAGTGCACCAGTTCTGGGGACTTCCATTTGACTGCCACAGGAACGGTGAGTGTCCAAGAAAGGGATTTGCATGAGTTTATTGGTGACAGGTGCACATAAGGAGGGTACAGCAAGTTTACTGGGCTGGTGGAACTGCGAATGCAGGGCGAGCTGGAGTAGGAAGACTCTGGCCACAGGAGGTGGGGGTCAGAAAGTCTCTGTGGGTGGCATGTCCACTTGATGAAGTTGTCTTGGCATCGGCCCACCTCCCCACTCTCCGCCAGGGCTCACTACCAGGAGTGCCAGCTTTCAGAAGACATCTCTGCCAAATCCTCCCCTTGGGAAGGGGTATTCTGGGACTGTGCAGGAATCTGGGAGACTGTTCAGGGGCCACAGAGTATTCCAATATCACTCACTGGGTCTTCCCTTATTAGACACTCCCTCTCTCCATGGACAAAGGTATGTTAGTGTCAGAGACAGATTTATCCTAGGTTGTCACTGCACCATATGAATGGTGCAAAGCACCTGACTGCCAGGAAACCCCAGTCCGCCTTTGTTCTACCAGCCCTCTCTGGCCTTCAGATTCCTGGAATCCCCTGCTCTGTCAGTGCTGGCCACAGTCAGGTCTGATCCTTCTGTTGAGTGTACTCCAGCCTCAACCCCTACAGCTCTACACAGCACCTAAAATGCCTGCTGCTAAAATAGCAGAGAAGGGAAGGTGGGATCTGGTATCATTTGGGGCAAAAAGCATCAAGCTTCTTCCATTTTGCTGGGTGACATAAATGAAAAAATAAAGTGGAGTTCTTATCCAGGGAGTCTATGGTTGAGCATCATGGGAGTCTATGGAGCCCCAGAGATTGTATGGCTTTATGTGTTCTTATGTGAACTTCTGAGAATAACTATAGTTGTAACAGCTAATACTGTATGCTAGTTGCTATCCTAAGGGGTTAACACATATCAGCTAATTTAATCCTTGGATAGGAGATATAAACTGTTTTTAACCTCTATTTAAAGATGAGGAACTGGAGGTACCAAGAGACTAAATAACTTGCCCAAGGTCACAAAGCTAACAAGTGGTAGAGCCAGAATTCAAACTCAGGCCACTTGACTCCAGAGTCATAACCACCTTGACATCCTGTCCCAGTTGACTTCATATTCTCAGAGGGGTCCATGACCTCACAGACTTGAACTGTCACAAAGACATCTTGCTATCAACACCTAGTGCATGGCTATGACTTACTCATCTTTGTACGCTGAAAATCAAGAGCTGTGCCTGGCACGTACTCCCATAGTTCAGCAGCTATCCAGGGAAAAAATAAAGTTTCCAGAATCTAAGCTCCTTTTTTGACAGCTTGCCTCTTTCTTTTGGAGTACCTCTTTCTCACATTCTCTCACTACTTGGCACTGAGTACATGCTGCCAAGTTCCTAATCAAACACTGGATTTTTGCTGCCACAGGGGGTTTTTTTTTTTGTTTATTTCCTGCCTGCCTGCTATATTCTCTCTTCTCTCTGTCTTCTCTCTTCCCCATCCTACCTCTTCACCTGCAGTCTTTCTGAACCTCACTTGCTCCCTAAATTCTGGGGACAGCCCACAACCACCTGCTTCTGGCCTACCTCCTAGTTTGAGTGGCAGCTGCATAGGAATTGGCAAGACTGAAATTCAGCACACCCTCTCCCCTCCAGGGCACAGCAAGGTCTCAGGCACAGCACAATAAAAGCCTGGTTCTCAACTAGAGAAAACTCACCTGCCAGGAAGCCACTCCAAGAGGTTGACAGAGTGGAATTGAAGCATTAACCCTGCACCCAGTGCTGCTGAGGTCCCGGAAGGCTGAGAGGAGGTAGAGGGCAGGACCCCTCAGGTGCCAGGGGATGAGGGTGAGACTTGTTATACAACACCCTGAGGGAACCTCACCCCAGGAGGGCACCAGGTAAGAGCTACTCTGCATCAAAGAAAGTAGGCTTCTCTCTGTTCGTGGGGACATTTTCTGGAATATTTGAGAAGTCCAAAAGTTGAACTTTTACCACTAGCTGTATATATCCTGTGAGTATTCAATACATCTTCCTTCATCAATGAGTTCCAGAACAGAATTAGGAACCTTTTCACTTTGGGTTGCAAACTTATGAAACTTGCCCAATAAAAGCTGAAATCTGTTATCCTTTGCAGGGACTCCTGTGGTTGTGAGAAATAAGCAGATAGAGACTCCATCCACTGGGAAGAGGCCTTGTCCCCAATAACCACCACTGCGGTCAGCAAGCACAGGCCCCAGGTTTGTTTCCTGCTCCAGGTGACCTTGGAAGAAGCACCAGAGTGCCCAGCTCAGCACCCTCTTTGTAGTAATGCTCACAGATATTTCCAGGACTGAAATTCATTGTATTAATTTTCCCTCTTAAACAGCCTTTTCTACAACACGGGAACTTGTGAGAAGATCCACGAGAGAAACCAGCATTAATTCCATCTGCAATCCCATCTGCCCTTGAGAGAGAAGGCTGGTGCTGATGCTTGGCTCCTCTGTCCTCTCTGGGAAGCTCGGCTTCCTTATGCCTCAGTTTCCCCTTCAGTTAACCGGGGCTGATGCTGCCTGTCCAGAACAATATTATTCATTTGAGTATATCTAGCGCTGCAGAAATGGTATAAGGCAAACTTACCCTGCTATTAGTGACTCAATAATAATAAAAATAATTTGTATTATTAGTTCCGACAAATGACCACCATTTGGGCTTACGTGGCAGTGTCTCTCCACATCAATAAACATATCAACTGCTCCAAAGATTCTCAAGTGGGGATTTTGCGGGGAGGGCTTGAGTGAGTCGTTTACATGACCCTTTTCCATCTCGTGGTCCCCGTCTCCCTGGGGCGGGCAAGTGCTCGTTTTACTGCCTGGCAACCAGACTGGGACTAAGCTTGCTAAAATATGAGTGTTTTTTTGGCTGGAGTACCAGAGAGCCTGCAGCCCTATGGAGAGAGAAAAATTGAACACACCAGGCCGTGGCTCCAGAAAGGGGAAGAATTAGGCTTCACACCGAGCAGGCTGAACCATGGCATTCTTTAGATAATGCTTAACAAACCCCCAAACAAAGGCAGCCAACTTAGCTGCATGTTCGTAAAATGTATTCTCAGCAGATTCGGGCTTATTGAAGCACTGACTTGCTTTGCAGCCAGGGTCCCCATCCTAAGCTTCCCGTTTTTCCGTGCTGTTCCCCTTGTCTAAATTCCTACAGATTCTGCCAATCAGAATTCCTCACCTCGGGCTCAGAGGGGCTTAGCAACCAAGGTAAATGGTGGTGCTTTTAAATTTGATCCTAACCCTTAAAAACAACTGTCTCCCACCCAAAGCACCCCACCCTGATGAGCCATCATCTGAAGCCAGCCCTCTTCAATGGGCTGAGGGCTGACTTCTTAAAGATGAAGGGGAGCATTCAGGGATTCACCTCCACGTCTCACCATTGTGACACGTCTCATATTTATTCAATGCTGTATTAGGCTGTTTATTTCTACAGTCCCAAAAATTCGACTTGAAGAAATCTTTTTTGGCTTTGCAACCATCACTGTTATTTTTTAAACAATAGTTATCATGAGTGCTATTAGTATTCATGCACCCATACAGAAACCCAGCTTGATAAACTAGTAGGCTTGCATTTGTGGCTTAGTCTGGTTTTCTATTGCATAATGTATAGGAGTAGGTAGAAGTGGCAAAAGTTATGGAAGCAGACTTACATATCTGGGGCCAAACACAAATAGTACTGAACTTTATTATTACTCAATGCAGCTGCCACTCTTTTTCACCACCCCACCCCCACCGCATGGTATCCCAGTGATCCCTTACTCCAATTCCCCAGGATCTGTGCATTGGATGGGTCCTTTGTAACAGTCCATTGGTGGCAAAAACTTAAGGTCTAGAGACCAGATTATGATCCTGATGGATACACTATTTACAAATTTCTTGAGATCAACTCATTTTCTGCAAAGGTGGCACCACCCCACCCCAGAACATGGAGAAGTAGGCTGGTGGCTGGAGTACCACCGACACTCCTTGCTAACTCTGTGACCTCAAGCAAGGTTCTCTATTAGGAACCTTCTCCCCCATAAAATCAGAATAACAATTCTTCTCATTCAGGAGTGAATAGGAAAAGGAGTAGAAGGCACTTTTAGTGCCTCTGTGAAAAAAGAAGCAGAAATGCAAGACATTAAGCTTCCTGAAAAATTTCTAGGACTCTTTAGTTCTTGAATTTCCTACATGCGGCCACCTTAAATCCTAGTCTCCAATGAAAAGTGTCAGCTGGGCAAGCATACCCAACCCTAAAGCACAGACCAGGGCTTCCATCAGGATTAGGAGCAAAGTCTGCTTGGACCTGTGACCTAAATGTTCTTCAGTCCAGATCTGGTAGATTTAAGTGGTGCTCGCTGCAAACATGGATGCCAGGAAACACAATGAGCATGGGGTTTAGCAATCAAGTCCAGCTCTAACCCCAGGAGACTGAAGAGAGTCCAGCATTTCTAGAGGTGAAGATAAGGGAACTTGCATTGGAGGCAAGGGTTCAGGCTGACCACAGACAGAGAGGAAAGCAGGCTTTATGTATGATGCCTGCAACTGTATGCAGGAGATCAACGTGTACATTTATGTGTAAACAGCAACTGTTTGCTTAAGACTGCCCACTTAGCCAACTGTACACACAGGCAATATTGTGTGTGTGTGTGTGTGTACGCAAGCACGTGTGTGTGTGTGTGTGTGATGCCAAAATGCACTGTCCTTTCAAAATGAAGCTATATTGCTTAGCAATTGCGAACCAGTAGCAAATGTTCAGCAAGTTACCAGTTGACTGACCAGCAATTCTGCTGACTTTTAGATTATCCATATGATTTTTCCCCCAGAGACGGCAATGAGTTTTCACTGATAAATCAGTTTCTCATCTAGCTCTCTTGTGATCAATGTCCCTCAGTTGTAAAATGGCCAACTGCAGTTAGGAGCACAGATACCTCAGACAATGGGGAGAAGGAAACACATTGGCACATGCCAGCCCTCAGACCACAGTCTTGCCACTCTGCTTTCTGCTGGGCACTGCCCTGTGGGCCCCAGGCTTGCATTTCTTCCTTCTCCACACACTCTGCCCAGGTTACCCATTCAGCCTCATGATTTTCAATACTACCTATAGACTGATAAATTCCAAATCTCTACCTCTAGTCACCCTTCTAAACTCCAAACTCATGCTATCCCATTGCCTCTTTGATACTGCCACCTGGATATACATTCATCATCCCTCAGCATGCACAAGGGATTGGCTCCAGAAGCCCCTCAGATACCAAAAATTCTCAGGTGTTCAAGTCCCTGATATGAAATGTAGTTTGTGCATGTAACCTACGCACACCCTTCCGTATACTTTAAATCTTCTCTAGGTTACTTTTATTACCTAACACGACGTAAATGCTGTGTAAATAGTTGTTATACTGTATTGTTTTTTAACTTGTATTATTTTTACTGTATTGTTATTTTAAAAAATATTTTCAATCCCCAGTGGTTGAATCTATGGATGCAGAACCTATGGCTCTGGAACCCTCAGATACAGAGGCCGACTGTACAGCACATATATAAGCTTCACGTGGCCATGCAGAACCCTTTGCTATGCCCTCCAGCCATTCTTCCACTCATTCACATGGCAGTTAGTAGGGTCTCCTCACCCCACTTCTAAGTCTTCAACCAGTCCTGTTAGGCCTCCAAATCATGTACGGAGTTCCTGCACTTCTCACCATCTCCACTGCAACCTCCATCCCTTGCCTTCCTAAACTGGTAAAAGGCAGTCAGAATCATCTTTTTAAAATGTAAATCAGACATCAGTCCTCAGTGTAAAGCCTTCCAGTGGTTTCCTAATGGATCCAGAAGAAAGGCCCAAACTTCTACTCTGACATACAAAACACATTTTAGTTTGATCCTCACCACCATCTGCAACCCCAAGTCACACCACTCTCCCCTCTTTCATTCAACTCCAGCACATCGATTTCTTTCTGTGCCTCAACTACAGTTATATACTGAATAAAGACTTCGGTCAGTGACAGACTGCATAGACAGTGGTGGACCCATAAAATTATAATACCATATTTTTACTGTAGTTTGTCTGTGTTTAGATATGCTTAGATACACAAATGCTTACTATGGTATTACAACTGCCTACACTATTCAGCACAGTCACATGCTGTTCAGGTTTGTAACCTAGAAGCAATAGGTTCCACCATACAGCCTAAATGTGTAGTAGTAGACTATACCATCTAGGTTTGCATAAGTACAATCTGTGATGTTCACACGACAAAATCTCCTAACAATGCATCTCTCAAAATGAATCTCAGTCATTAAGTAATACATGACTGTATGTCAAGCTCATTTTCAACATAAAGCCTTTCACTGGCCATATGTCCTGCCTGGAACCCCTTCCTCCTCCCCCTCTTTCTCCTCTTCCACCTCTTTCTCCCCCAACTCATCTTCATCCCCCACATGAATGGTTCCTGATATTCAGCTCTCAGCTGAAAAGGGTCTTCCTTGACCACAGAATTTAATGTACCTCTCTGGTCACTTTACCCCATACCCTTCATAGCAGTGCTTTTCTCATTTGCTTGTTTATTCCTGGTTGCTTCCTCAAATTCCAATGTAACTTCATGAACAGAGAAACCATGTCTGAATGGCTAAAACAGAGCCTGGCACACAGCAGGTTCTCAAAACATTTTTCAAATGTATGGTCTTCTAACCAATAAAATACACACAAACACAAACATTTAGTTTTTAACATGTTTGGTGGGTTGTCCTCACTACTCTCATTGTCCAAAATACACCATATATCACAAGCCAATGCTTACTTTATCCCTAATGCCTCTTTGTTGCCAGGAGGCAGAAGAAATAAATTACTGAATACTCATGGCCTAGACTGGCAGGAGGTAAAGATACAAACTCATTCCCCCTTACCCCAACCTTCATCATTGCAATCTATCTCTATGGTCCACTCTGAATCAGATATTTAAGCAACAGTGTTGAGGTCAAAAGACATAAATATGAACCCAGGGCTCAGCCACTAATTGTACAGGGGATGCCAAACAGGCCACATCTCCTATCTGACCTGTGCTCTTTCTCATCTGTGAGATGACTATAATGTCAGCCCTGCCCACCTGACAAGACTGTCATGAGGAACAAGTAAGTACATGAAAGCATTTGGCACGTTGTAAAGCGTGAGCTGTAAATGTACGGATTATCAACCATATTGAGATAGGTGGAATTTTCCATGCCTGCAAAATCTACATAATTGTTGATTTCATTTGATACTATTTGATTACCTTGGCTCCGTGTGTATTTGAAGTTAGAATAGGAGCTGACGAAGGACTGCTGAAGAAGAATTTTAAAGAACACATCCTAACAACAAACAGTGAACGCTCATTCTGGGAGTCAAAGCTAATATTAAGAATGAGTGAGCAGGCAGACTATGGAGGTCAGAGTTAATTACAGCTAGCGGCATTTTACACGGTGCCTACCCAGACCCCCTCCGCTGGGAACAACCACAGTCTAAATCTGAGCCAGCTGATATTAGTGAGCAGTGATTAGAATATGCCCACAGGGCTTTTTAAACTTTCCTCCTCTAGTTAAACCATTTGTTTTCAGCAAGATTTATAGGCTCGTCTGCTGAGCACAAGCAGGTTTGCCAACACGGAAGTCCTTCCGTTTACAAAGCCTTGGCCACTCAGCACCCGCCATAGCACCCTCGTGGGAAGAAAGGCAGCCTCCATCTGGGTGTTCTTTCCCAGCAGGAAAAGCACGTGGAGAGATGGCAGGAGGAGAGATGGCAGGAGGTTTTTGGGTTTCTGACCAGCCTGCAATACCCGCCAGAACCAACAACCACAGCCAGAGGAAAACCACGTATGGTCACTGTCTTTAGGAGAGCCAGGGTGCTTCAGTCTCTCCATCTGTGAAATGGGTTGACCTTGCCTGGTTATGACAGATGGGAAGTGATTGGGGTTTGAGGGAATGTCAATTTATACGCTAGCTACACATCCAGTGCTGTTCTTAAAAAGATTACATGTTTAGTTTCCCTGATTTTAAATATTACTCTGCAATAGGCATAAGGATCTCCCAGCCTAGATGCAAAGATCCAGTGAAGAAAATAAAATAATCCTCACCTCTGCTTCATAGTTATGGCCTATAGCACACCCAGAAGCAAATCCTCAGGTGGAGAGAGTTCTGCAGGGACTCTAGACTCCACCTTCCCAACCATGCAGGTTAAGTGTGGGCACTGTAGGATGAATTTCAGCTATAAAATGATATGGTTCAATCCGACTGTGTCTGAAAATCCTTCCAGTTCTAAACATAATGATTCTATATGTCTTATTGTTCCTTCTCATGCTATACACAAAATCAGAGCCCATTCTGCAAAGAAATCAGTGACAGCTCACAGATGCTACAGATCTTTTCTGGTCTAAGAGCTGTTCTGTGTCTCTGGGTCATCTGGCAGTAAAGTCCTCTTGTACAGAAAACAAGAGAAGCCTTCAATCTCCAAGGTGAACGCATGCTTATGGGCTTCCTTGGGAAGATTATTACAGAGCCTGAGGACCAGCTGTTCACCATCTCCACTGAGGAACAAACCAAAAGGAATGGGCTCAGCCTGATGGACTGGGGCTTAGCCTAGAAGTAGGGAAGCATTCTCAGCCAGGATGGGTTATTAAACATAGCAACGGGTTACTAAGGAAAGCGTGTAAGCTTCTTTTCCAAATGCCTTTATTGGCCCAATGGACTCTTGTCTATCTGTCGTGGCTCAGTTGTCTGGGTATGGACGTGGGGAGGAAGGACAGGGGCTATGAGATATCCTTCTTTTGCCAGCCATGTGGCACTGCTCCCTGGAGTTGATCGGAGATATAGACTGGTTAATTAAGAATAGCTCCTCTTTTTGGCCAGTAAAGAAAACATAGCCCAGGGTTTTTCCAGACTCACAGGCTAAAATCCAAGGGGAGGCAAGACCCCTGAGTGGTTGCTGTACAGGGGGAAGTGGAATTGGCATGAGGGCCCCTGTCTAGAGTCCAGGGGCCTGGGTTGACTCTTACTTTCACTGCTTTCACAATCTCTGTGTGAATGGGCAACCAGCTGCTTAAAACCCCTGAATCTTAATTTCCTCCTCTGTAAAACAGGCTCAATAATTCCAATCTTGGAGGCTTCTCGTGTCCAATAATTTATGTAAAAGCACAGAGTATGTGGGCACTCAATAAATGTCAGTTTCCTTCCTTACTTCCTGGTAGACCCTCAATCTGTGCAGAAAGTGCCCTGATAGACAGCAGAAATCCCACCTGAAAGATAGGAAGGAGCCAGGAAAGAGCTAGGTGGATCTGACATGCCAGTTGGCTTGATGGATCCTCCATCAGCCTAAATTACCCCAATTCTGACAATATCTGGACAACAAAAGACCACAGGTTCCAAAACCAGAATCTGAGGTTCTGACACTTATCTTTGCCTTGGGAAAGTTACTTTAATGCTGTGCCTCAGTTTCTCCTGATTTTGTAATGATAAAATGAGAACATCCAGAGTAGAAGGGAGAGTGCCCACCATCTACCAGGCACTAAACTCTGCATATTCCATTTTTTGTAAATTAATCCTCACAAGAATCCTGCAGGGTTATTACTATTAAATGATTTTACAGATGAAGAAACTGAGGTTCAAAAAAGTAAATTACCTGGGACCATACAGACTCTGCTTGGCACCAGGATTCAAACCCACCCTACTCAGCTCTGAAAACAATCCGCTTTCCAATTTTAAACACCTCACGGATGTGTTCTGAGCATTTACAAGATTGTATCTGGAAATAATTAGAAAAAAGTAAATGATAATATTACCCTATAAGTGATGTTTGGTGCTGAGAGAGAACCAACAATTCTTGAGTAACACAGAGTCCTAGGTGAATCCAGCTTAATTCATCCATCTATCTGCCCCCCTCATCACCCAGTCAGATTAAAATGCAGGAGGGAATTAAATACAATGAGAAAAAATATTAATAATATGTTAATAGAAAGAATAAATCACAAGAGTCCCCTATTATGCTGGATAATAGGAAACATGATAGCGTTAAAGCAAATTGCTAATTATCTGCACTACCTTCTACCTCACTGGCTAGCCAGTTGCCCCAAGTAGCACAGAATGGGCTTCCTTCTATAAAATCCATCTGATCCGGCCCAGTCATCATACTCTGACTATGGTTCGGGAGCAGAACATGACCAGTGACTAGAAATCCTCCTCACATGTGAGATAGTCCATTTCTCTAAAGGACTTCAAAAACTGAGCTCTCTCTCCCTCTATTCCTGGTAGGTAAATTGGAGCTCCAACTACACCTCTCCTTAAAGAAAGAAGCCCAGATTCAAGAACTAACTTGCCAAAAGGGAGGCGGTGACAAGACTGGGCTGGAATTGGTCCCTCAGGGTGAGTTACAACTGTGAATTCTTTTGTTCCTTTGTGTCCCAGAGCAGTGGTATGCTCCAGTTATTCATCTGGGAAGGGTGAAGGTGGGTCCCTCTGCCCAGGTCTCCCAGCCCAAACATTCCAGGATTCACTCAACTCCCAGGCAACACATCCTACAAGGGCCACACCAGCCATCTGAGCCATGCTTAATATAGAGTTTTATTGAGGAATACTCTATCTCTACAAATTTATTTTAAAAATCTATTAGGGGAAAAATATTCATGTTCCAAGATGGATCTTGGCTTTTCTTAAAAAAAAAAAAAATTAAAACAGACTGATGACCTATATGCCTTATATTCCTCTAAAGGCTCTTTTATTTCAAAATTCTGATTTATAGACAATTTCCCAGGAATGCTGCTATTGTGTAAATCAACGTCCACTTGTCCTGAGAGTGAGCCTCCCAGCCAGGGTGCCTTGTTTGGTTGTATAGTTGCAGAGCCAGATTGCGTTATTCATTAACTTGCTGTATGAAAACTGAATAATAAAACTGAAGTGTGTTAAACAAATCCAGATGAGGGGGTTTAAATCACCTCCAAGTCACTAGGCTGAAAACCGCTGTCATTTCTCCTGGAACAAATATTCTCTACCTTGCTCTAGCACCACGTTATTAAATGGAGATAACAATATTTATGCTCTTCCCAGGGGTAACGGGGATGGACAGCTCTCCTGGGTTGGGCCCGCGTGGATGAGGAAGTGACAAGCAATGGGCAAACAGGTAGGTGGCCCCTTGAGTCTACTTCCAGCCCTGTGATTCCAAAACATGCACAGAGATTACCAGCAGAAAGGTGTCTTGGGATGAGAAAGTGTGGTCTGGAAGAGGCAGGAATGTTTCTGTGACTAGCTATGGGAGTCAAACCCATCACCCCTTTGTAACAACCACTTAGCTCTTATTTCTCCCCAGGGATTTATGTGTGAGCGAACAGCAGGCAGCTGTCTCCTCGGCAGTGGCTGCCACCGGGAACTACAAGGCAATGTGAAGCCTGTGCTAGAAAAACCCCGTCTGGGCCGGTCCTGCAAGCAGCCAAGATGCGGTTAAAGATTCCAATTCTGATGGGATCCCATGTCTCCTAGGTTACAGCTGAGGACTGTGTTTTCCTTTATTACAATAGAAAATGTGTGTTCCCCAGGGACTGTTCAAACATCTGTATGAGGTACACCCTGTGTATGCGTGTGTATGCGTGTTTGCGTGCCTGTGCTCACTCACACGCTCAGGCAGCAGTTATCATGACCTGGCTCTTCAAATAACCCTCTCCAGATAGTTAAAATTCATGGTGCTTTATTGCTGTTCCAGCAGCCAGTCTGCTACAGATGTGCGGTAGTGCAGTTGCGTTTGAGGCAAACAGTCTCAGAAGTCTAATTAAAATAGAGGAAGCGATCTCCTCCTCAAATTTCCTTTAGAATTAACTCCATAAAAATCACTAGGTAATATCCAATTGGCAGAGTGAATCATCAGAGCTGGCAGCTGGGCCAAGCAGGCAGAGCAAACAGACTTCTGGCCCCTGCTGGGGGTATCTTACAAAACACCCACACCAGAGGCTCCAGCCTCCTTGCCCTGTGCCTTCATCTAATCTTTTGTGGTCACGTTTATGAAGCTATGATTATATGTCCATCTGGAGTTGGGAGCGGGTAAGGGTATTGTTGATTCACCTTAAAATCCACTGACCCAAAGTCACTGAAATGTGTGCTCAAGTGCTTTTCTCTGATTATTGATTTAAAAAAAAGGGGGGGGGGGCGGGGGCCAGTTGCCTGGATCTCCACACAAGCAAAATGGCACTGCAGATCTAGTTATCCCAAAGGGAGATCCTTCATTTGCTGATAGGAGCACTCTAGCATGTGTTTGGAATCATTGTCACCCAAGCCTAGCCCAAGAGTCAGATGCAAAATGCCCCAGGAACTGGTTTGGGATGAATTTAAACTCCCTTTGAAGAAATGTTGCCAAGGCTCCCTGGCCTCAAATCTTACCTACCTCTTCTCCCATAATAAGTTTAAAGTGATTCAATATGTAAAATGTTCATGTTTCCAGTGTCCAAAATCTCAGGGCTGACAATGAATTTACCTGAATAGTCATTAGGTGCACACAATCACACATCACTACTGAGGGCAGGATCTACCGTGTAGCACAAGAGGCTCTGGATACGGAGTCAAAGGGCTGAGTCTGGGTGGAGGATGGGCTGCTCCAAGACAGCTAGTTTTTTCCCAGGACTCATTATTCATCTGGAAAACGATGGCACCCACCCTGCCTGCCTCAGACAGCTGGTGTAGGGTTAGATCTGATAGGAGTACTTTGCAAACTCTAAAGCCTCTGGGGTGCATTTAAGCTCTCAACTGTCATACTAAGGATCAGCCAGCTTCTATGAAATAGCCTGGTCTAGGCAGTTTTCAATCCTGGCTGGTGAACTTCTGAAACAATAGTGAAGCACAGGCCCCGTCCTTAGGGAGTCTGATTTCATTGTGCAGTTGGGCTAGCAGAAAGGAAACTGAGGGAGGTAACAGACTTGAGCCTCCCTTCAGTAAACATACACTGCACATTTGGATCTGAGACATTAAGCCCTCAGTTTATGTATCAGTTAAATGGACATCATAATGTCTTTATCTGGCTCCCCTGGTTCATTTCATTGATGTTTACTGACTACTATACTTATTTCTTATGGTCACTGTAACAAATTACCTGACAACTGGTGGCTTAAAACAATAGAAATTTATTCTATTGCAGTTCTAGAGGCCAGGAGTCCAAAATCCATTTCACTAGGCTGAAACAAAGGTATTAGCAGAGCCATGCTCCCTCTAGAGGCTCAAGGGAAGACTCTGTTCCTTGCTGCTTCGGGCTTCTGGCGGCTGCCAATGCCAACATTCCTTGGCTTATGGCCACATCACACCCATCTCTGCCTGTCTTCACATTGCCTTCTCGTGTGTATGTGTGTGTGTGCATGTGTGTAATGTCTCTCTTTATAAAAACCCTGTGATAGCATTTGAGATCCACCCAGACAACCCAGGATTATGCCCTCATCTCAAGATCCTTGATTTAATCACATCTGCAAAGACCTTTTTTCCAAATGAAAAAACATTTACAGGTTGCAGGGATTAGGACCTGATGTCTTTGGGTGACACTTTCAGACTACTATGTTTTTTATGGATCAGATATTGTGCCAAATGCTGAGAACACAGCGAATAACAAGACTATTGTACTCCCAAGGAATGAAGGATTATTAAGGATCACAGACTCTCAGATTTGGAAAAGACATTAGAACCGTGGTTCTCAAAGTATAGTCTCCAGACCACCACCATCACCAGGGAATTTGTTGAAAGGGTAAATTCTTGCCCCCCACCCACCTTCTGAATCAGAAACTCAGTGGTGCAACCCAGCAGTCTGTATTTTAACAAGGACTTCCAGGTGATTCTGATGCATGCTAACATTTGAGAACCACTGGTCTAGTGGGAATGAAGTTTTTTATTTTAGTGTTCTTTCCCTAGCATCTCTGCTAAATTTATATCCAGCTTTGGCTTAAGTACTACCCATTTATATACCTGCCCACTCCATTGCTTACAGTTAAAAATGGCTCAAAGTTACTAACATAAGATCTAAGATTATTACCATTAACCATATAAACACCCGACATCACCAATATTCTCTACCTTAGCAAGAGTTTCCATTTCCACAGCCCCATGCTTGAATAATTAAGCAGTTAATGATTAAATGCCAACTTCTGGTCTACAGCACTGTTCTGGGCACAGAAAGGAATACAAATACAAAAGGATATAACCCACAGATTCTGGCTTTAAGGATGTGGTGATGAGAATGGAGAAACCCATCAAAGGCATGTGAAGCGCTAATGGAAAGTAACAGCAAATACCTGTCCTTGGCTTAGAGATGAAAAGGAGAATTTAAAATCTGGGCTTGCCTCTTTCCATCTGTTGTGTTCCAGCTGACTGAATTTGGGCCCATCCTTTTACCTCTCTGTGGCTCAGTTTCTTCATCTAGAAAATGAGGCAAAAATACTGGACCATGTCTAATCATCTATGACTCAGCACAGCCAGCAGTGTCACCAGAATTCAAAATAGTGATGCCTAATACAGAATGACCTGGGGCAAGTACTGGTTTAAAACATTGGGATACATTTATTCTTCATTTCAACCCTGAGAGTTTCTGTCATCATTTCCATTTTATAGATGGGAAACTGAGGCACAGAAAAATTTTAAATTACTTTCTTAAGATCATGCAGCTAACAAGTAGCAAAGCCGGGATTTGAACCTGTACTCTTAACAATATGTTATATTCCTGCTCACCATAGACTAAAGTGGGCAGGGATGCCTCAGGAAGGCAGTCTAACTTACTTATGGCTTTAAAAAGACTGCCAAAGTGAACCAACTGTAAAAGCCAGAATTTGGAATCATGTTTCAATAGGATGCTGGAGTTTTTTCTTTTTTTAAACAAATGGATCAAAATAAGTGTGGCTACTGGGAACATGTCTTTACAGCAGCTCAAGAGTCATAGTTACCTATTCAGAAAACACTTGTTTTTTGTTGTTTGTTTTCTTTAAATTTTTTTTCTTTTTTGTTGCATGTGCTAGTATGTTATTACTCTGCTGTTAGTCATCATTTGCTTTTATTTTTAAAGCTCTGAGAACCACACAGATAAAAGCTGGAGGCAAAACTCAGGAAAGTGAGTCAGAAGTAGAAGTGGTTGTTACCTATCAAAAGGCAGTGAGGGAAAGAAAAGATGTGAGAGACATATGAAGTGGCTACAAGGCTCATATGGAGAAAAGTGGGTGGCCTCCTACCAGGAGGGTCACCTGTGCGGCAGGATTATTCAGATAGGTACGTAGACTGTGGTATCACAGTCTTAAAATGCCTGAGAATGAAAATTATTTCACTTTATTTCCTCCAAGTAGATAGTATTCATTTGCTCATTCCCTGAAATTTTACTCTCTATGTTAGGACTCAGAGATGAATAAAACCTAGGGAACTGGAACAGATAAACAAACACAACCCAGGGCTATAGAAGATTCTCCACACTGGTCTGTTGTTTTGGGCTTTACCCACTAGTCACATTCATCATCTTCATCAAAAACCTACTGGGTTACAGCTGTATGCAAGACACTACACCAGAGGTCCTCAGGGAAGCACGGGCTTAAGAAGACCCAGTTCACCGAGTGTTCCTTCTATTTGAGTTTTATTTTTCATGGGCTACATAGACAATGCACAATTAATTAACATTGGATAAATGTGTAAACGTTTAAAATAGCACTTTCACAAATAACATTTGGTCCTCAAAATAACCGTCTGAACCAGGTAGTAGTAATATCCCTGTGAGCAAGTCACATTACTACTCTAACCTCAGTTTTCTCATCTGTAGAATAAAAGAATTGGGCTACTAGGGTTATTAAGACCTTTTCCAGCTCTAGAAGGCTGTGATTCTCAGCATTTGAACTAAAACTCAGAGAGCAAAAGAGACCTGAGAACATTACATCTAATAATGATAGTTAATAATTGTTAAGTATGTTCTATGTCATAGTCCATTCAGGCTGCCAGAGCAAAATGTCATAGACCAGGTGGCTTATAAACAACAGACATTGATTTCTCACAATTCTGGAGGCTGGAAAGTCCAAGATCAAGTTCGAGACCAGCCTGTCCAACATGGTGAAACCCTGTCTCTACTAAAAATACAAAAAATACAAAAATTAGCCAGATATGGTGGCACATGCTTGTAATCCCAGTTACTTGGGAGGAGAGGCGGGAGAATCCCTTGAACCTGGGAAGCAGAGGTTGCAGTGAGCCGAGATCATGCCAGTGTACTCCAGCCTGGGTGACACAGCGAGACTGTCTCAAAAAAAAAAAATTACATGCACGTAACATTGGCATGCAATTATAGAAGATGCATTGATGTTGCTCTGAAGCCCTTCTATGAGTTTCAGCTATAAATACCTAAAAAGAAATCATTGATGTCCAACACCTGAATGATATAAGACTTCAATTTAATATTATGCAGGGTTTAAACTGATGTTGGAAATGTGAAAGAACTTTTAATGATATGGCAAAGTGTTCATGGTAATTGTCAAATGAAAACGCAGATTATTAAAATAAGATGTATAAAATAATCCCCACTAAAATACATGGGCAGGAAAAAAGAAAAAAAAAACATGAGAGGCTAACTACCAAAACATTAACAGTGACTATTTATGGACAGTAAGATGATGGATAATTTTTGTTTGTTCTTTATTATTTTTGTATAAGTTCCAAATTTGCTGTAATAAATAGATATAAATACTTTTTAAAGATACCTAATGACAACACCTTGACAAGCTTGAAGATTCATTTTTCCCAACTCCCAGATATAAACTCCCAGCCTTCCCAAGGAAAGGGCACCTGTGTCAAGGCCACCTAACTGAAATCAAAGTGCATGATCAGTGGATGCTGGTACATTGCACATACTTGTGTGTAAAAGTGGAGATCCTTTTCTCCTCTTTAGGAGATAGGGTGAAACAATAGGTATTAAGCCCATAAACAGAAAGGTGAGATTGTCCCTGCTGTTTAAGGAAAGGATCCCCCAAGTACCAGGTCTCAGTCACATGCCCAGGAGAAAACTACCTCCCAGAGGCAGACAGGAAAAGAACTGGGATAAACATGAAGTTCATGTTGCTGTTAGAAGCAAATCAAATAGATGGGCCTGGAATCTGCGCACCAGGTCTGAGGTGCCATCCTGGACTACAGGAGGGAATATTGCATATTTATTCTTCTCTCACTCTAAATATTTCTTTACCAGAAAAGGTTTGTTGGAAACAGTTGTAACCTTTAGAGAACTGATTAACTAACTGGTTTAGCAATCCCACTCAAAATATATACGTAAATAGAAACAGATGCACCAGTCGAACTAGCTGTATTTCCCAACCTATCTCCCCTCCTTCATCTATTACACTCTGTCCATCCTTAACATGCTTTTCAAAAGACATGGTGAAAAGGTGAGCACCAAACTTAATATGTTTCTCAAAGTGCAAGTCTCAGATACAGCAAAATCTTTTTACAAAAGAGGGGGCCCAGCCTGAGTTTGAACAACAAAGAAGAATTAATCCATTGAGGAAAAGCAAGAAGGGTGTTACAGCCAGGGGGAGAGCACCTGAAAGGCACAGAGACACATACTAGAGTGTAAAGAGTGAGGTAAGGAATGGCAGGGGAGCAGGCCCCACAGGGCACACTACAGCGAACCTTCTCAAAGGAGAGGTACCATTACACCCTGCAAAGTGTTCAGTGTGCCCAAGTGCACGTGGCTCAGTGGAGAAGGGCCTGCCCTTAGAAAGTCAGTTCAGGGGCCGGGCATGGTGGCTCATGCCTGTAATCCCAGCACTTTGGGAGGCTGAGGCAGGCGGATCGCAAGTTCAAGTGATGGAGACCACCCTGGCCAACAAAGTGAAACCCCATCTCTACTAAAAATACAAAAATTAACTGGGTGTGGTAGCACACACCTGTAATCCCAGCTACTCGGGAGGCTGAGGCAGGAGAATCACTTGAACTCGGGAGGTGGAGGTTGCAGTGAGCCGAGATCCCGCTACTGCACTGCAGCCTGGTGACAAAGCGAGTCTCTGTCTCAAAAAAAAAAAAAAAAAAAGAAAGTACAGGTATCACGTTGACGGTGAAAACTTCTTCGACGTCTCCATTCAGAATTAACTGCTCCTTCCCCTTGCTCCCTCAGACACTCTCTTCATACCTCTAGTGTGGTATAAATGGCAGATGCCTGGGCCCCCCTCAAGGTTCCTATATCAGACCTCATATAATGGGATCCAGGCCTCTGCCCCTTTTCCCTCTCACACCTGATGTTTCTTGTGTAAATGGGTAGATATCTCAGGGTGAACAAGGCTTCCTGAACTGGCTAGTGTTGCAAGCAATGTATCTTTATGTTTCTGTTTTAAAGAATACACATGTCTTTTCCATTATTGTGTGTATTACAAGAAAGGCTTGGGGTTTAATTTTGCTTGATTTACCAAGAAGGTGGATCCACATTTAGCAAAGGTGTTAGCCAAAGGGCTCCTGCATTTGTAACAAGTTCCTTGGGTGAGTTAGATATACAGGAAGGTCTGCAAACTCCTAACAGGTGTCCTGGTCTGAGCGCAGCCACAGTTCATTTGCTGTGTGTCTGTCTCCCCCATCAGACTGTGAAGCAAGTGGATGTCTCAGAGATTTCTAGAGCTCAGTTTCCAGCACAGTGCTTGGAACATACTAGGTCCTAAATGAATGAGCATGTAAAATTCCCTGTCTCTACTTCTGTTCACTCAAACCCTTCCCACTTCTGCCCTTGTGTTCCCCCAGGTGCTGGAAATCTCTTTCCTTCAGAAATTAAAATAAAGGCTCTCTATCCTAGCAGCATGTTAGAATAACCAGGTGAGTTTTTAAAAACTCACATGCTCAGGTCACATCCCTAGAAATTCTGGTGTAATTGGTCCAGGCAGGGGCTTGGCATTAGTATTTTCTGAAGCTTCCCAAGGAAGGAATATTGTATCTTTTATCTCAGCCAGCAAACATGGGGCTGAAAACAGCCCTGTAAGTCTGGACTCTTAGTGGAAGTTGAAACAGTCTAAAAGTCTCTATCCTCAATCTGCACTTAAGAAACAGAACACTCAACACTGAAAAGCAAGATGGCAAGCAAAGATCTTACACGGCCTCCCCACTCTGGATGGAGACAGCGGGGATCAGGATGAGCTAGTGGCTGGAGTCTGGGAGAAATAGAAAGGTGTTCCCAAGAGACTCCAGGCCCCAGCATCGAGCTCTTATTGTGACCTCCAGGGCTGTGTCCCAGATGACCCCTTCTGAGAATATCCACAACCAGCCTCCTGGGAAGCCTGTGAACCAGGGAGAAGAAGGTTCACTCTACCACATCACTGCCAAGATTTGGAGTCAGCGCAACTGAGCCCCATCATCTGTATCAATGCTTCATAGCTGTGGCAACTCAGGCAAGTCATTCAGCCCCTCAGATTCCTCATCTATAAAATAAGAATAACAAAACCCAGTCCACTGCGTCAAGCCATGAGGCTTCAATGTGACAATGCATGTCAAATGTCTGTTGCATTAAAAGTTAATTCTTGTTTCCTAAGCCAGGAAAGCAGATATGTGACATAAAGACATTGCAAGACGTTCTTTGAAGAAGTAATCTTACAGGACTTGAAAGAAAAACACTTGAGATAAGAGTTGAAACCTATAATGTGCCATAGGGGCACCTCCCAGGGTGCAAGTACCCAAGCTCAGGGTGGGAATCTTTCCGTTTATAAGAGCCAGCCAGCGCCTCAGTGCAGGTGTGCTTTCCTCTGGCCAGACTGGTTTTTATGCAGCTGTTTGGGGAGATGAGAGCCGATTTACTGCCAGTGAGGACCTCCATCACTTGAAGGCCGAAATGACTCTGGGGACTCAAGAGCAACTTTCAGCTGAAAGGCTTGTGGCCTCATCAGGGAGAAAGTACAGCCTGGGGCTGAGGCAAACAGCAAGGACAAAGGGAGGAATTGGCCACACAGTTGAAATGGCGAGTAGGACGTGCTGCTACAGACACACCCAGTTGGGAGGTCCAGGTGCAAGAACACACAATTAAAAGGGGGCCCAAAGGGCTAGGAATGACATTTTACCTGCCATTCTGGATTTTGGCAGCTGACCCCTGTCCAGGGCCGAGGCAGCTGGCCCGTGTGAAATGCTGCCACACCATCTGAGATCATCTCTTGTCACAGTGTTCCAAAAGAAACTAAGGTGGTATTTTCTGTTATGAACCTGCACAAGGTGTAACTTCCCCTTAAAAAGGGCCTCCAGGCCTACAGAAAGGACTATAGCTTTTAGAAACAACCAAAATAATCAAGAATTACAAATTTAGCAACTCACCCCACAAAGCACTGGACTGCCATTAACAATAATGAGTGAAAGCCTGCAGAATTACAGAAGGTGCTTATTTTATAAGGCTAACATGCTAAAATGATACAAACACTATGATTTCAACTATACAAAGTGTCTGCATGTGAGATGAGATCAAATATTGAGCGTGTATTCTATACTGAGCTGTCTTCAATAATAATTTTATTTAACCCTACAACTCCAAGAGATATTTTTATTTCTTCCCATTTTGCAGTTGAAAAAAAACGAAACTCAGAGAGGCTGAATAACTTGTTCAAGGGTTGTATGTTTCAGACCTATGACTTTAACAAAGCCAGCACCCTTCTGGTATATGTCAGCCCCAGATACCCCATTCTTCCTCTTCTCTTCAGTATCTGTTCTCTAACAATAACACCATAATGGACATTTATGCATCAGTATGAATTTAAGCCATTACTTCTCTCTGGATGTTTAAGAATAAAATGAAAAGGAAAGTTCCCTTGTTAATGGATCTGAGGCTTCAATAAGCAGCTAACGTCAGTCCTAGCTGGATGCCTGTTTGGGGATCAGGAAGGCAGGGAACCTAAGTTCTCTATTTCCTGCCTAGACACTGGCCATGAGGCCATGCTCCCTATCCTGGAAAGCCCTTAATACCATAGGATGGAAGGTATTTTCTGCTGAAAGATATCATTATTGAACAAAAGGGGAGGGAAAACAGAAAAAGGGCATCAAAGCCTAAACAAATAACATCAGCATGAAATCTTTAATGAATGGCTCATCCAATGCGATCTACTGAAATCCAGAAGGTTTAGTAAAAGATGCCTTAAACCCAGTTTATACTGCAAATCGACCATGAAGAAAAGTCAACACCAAGTTAATCCCATTTAATAATTCAGTTTCGGGATGTTAAAACATATTTCTCTCTTGGAGTTCCTGCATGTATGTCTGATAGCAGGGCAACCAAGAAACACACTCAAAAAAGGAAGAAGTATTCTTTAAATAACTGTACTGTACTATCAGCAACTTGCAAGAGGTGCCAGTTAGTTCTTCCTGACCCCGTACTTTATCTCCCAAATCCCTTGTTTTCTCTTTGACCTTGCCCCAGGCAGGGATATATTAAGCCTGGCTTTGAAACCTGGCCTTGACCCAGTCTGACCATGAAGTCACTGTTTCTGATACCTATGCCTGGCTGCTCAAGAATCTTGTGTGAGACAAGAGCCATGGAGTCAGAAGACTCTTTCTCAGACCCTTTTGGGAAGAATCAGTCTCATGATGCTTCTGATCTCATTGGACACCTTGCTGAGCATGCCCCCAGTGGGTGGTCCCAGGCCAGCTCCTTCACGTGTCCAATCCTCAGAACCCCTACAACTCTCAACTGACATCCTGAGCATTCACCAAATCATTTTGAGCTTGGAGCTGACCAGAGCCTGCCATCAATTAAAATGTGCTCACAACCTTAGGCCTGATGTGTGACCTGTTTACTTAACTCCCCACTTAACCTTCTGGAAAGGGCTTTCTCATCTCTATTGTTCACTTGGATTGGGGCAGCTTCCAAGGCTTTCCTCAACAGAGTTGCTCAGACTCACAAGCAAGTGCCTAACTCATCCTTCTTCCCCATCTGAGCCTTGAGCAGACCCAAGTGAAGGGATCTTCTTTCTCCCAAGCCTCCCTTGCTTTTACTACAGAGAAAACACTCGAGTGAAAGTGGTTGTCATCAGCTGTTCTCAGAAAAGCAGCACTTTATGCATACATAAAGCAGGAGGAGCCAACGGTCAAGTCCATAACTGACCACAAAGCAGCCTCGGCTCCTCCCTAAGGCTCCCTGCTTCCCTGCTCTCCAGGACAGCTCCCTGGACGCTTTGGCAGTGCTTGCAACTGCACAGAAGAGAAATTAAAAGCAAATTTGCATCACCTTTGCTCAGTGCTGGAGCGCTCAGTTTTAATTTGCATTTTATTTGCAGAGCACTTGCATATAATATTGTAGAAATGCCGAGAGCTCTCCCTTTCCCCTTCTCACCCTGCCTGCTTCTCCTCATCCCTGATTCCCAGGATGCCTGTGAACACAGGTGTATTACAGAGGGACTTAGCACACTGGGGAGCTAAGGTAGAGAAACTCTAGGTGGCATCTAAGGGCTAGAGGATCTGAGGAGCAGGAGTCTGACAACAACAGTAGGCTCAATCTGTAATGAAATAGAGCCCAAATATCTGCTCTCCTTATTTATGAAATCATGGGAAAATTCTCCTCACTGCCCACTGTGCAAATATGCATGATGCCGACTCAAATATGCATGATGCCAACTCAAAACCACCGACTCTCAGGACCGGCTTAACACAATTCCAAACCTGGTGAGAAGCCATGGGGCAGCTACGCTGTGCCATCTGTGGAAACCCCTGATGGTCCATTTCAATATCCCTTCCCCTTTAACAAGTGGACTTTCCACTGCTCCGGTTCTATTGGGTGTTACACCCACCTGCCTATCGTCCCACCTGGCACCTGTATGGTTGAATACCCAACTCCAGAGCTCCCCACCCCTGCACAACATTTGGCTTGTACCAAACCTAGCCTGAGTCCAAGATTACACCCCTGACAACACACACACACTTCTCTGCCAGTACAATACTATAACACATTAGGATTTCTTTAAGACCTAAAGTTTACTAACATCACACACATACAGCACAAGGAGCTACGAAATGCACTGCACCACACCAAGCTAACGTTCCTGCTTACTCAATGCCCATTCTAAGAAGTGCCCTTCTCCCTGTTTACCCAGATGGGCAGCTTCCAATCTGAGGGAATTCAGCGTTACAAAAAAAAAGAAAAAGCAGGTGAGAACACTCTGCTAAATATGCTCCTCCAGTGTCAAAAATGACAGCCAGGTTCCAGTATGTACTTTTAAATGAAAACAAAATCAGGGCAAACACAATGAGGATAGTGAACACAGGAAAAAAAAAAAAAAAGAATAAGAATAAAGAACAGATTAAACTGGTTCTTTTCTTTTTCTTTTGTTTTAAACTGTTGCCAAGTTATTTATCCCTGGAAAGCCACTTACTTTTTCAAAGTGAAGTAATTCCTTGTGAGATGACTTATTTCACTTGGTTCCACTTAAGTTTATAGCTATTGGTTAAGCGGGGGAAATATCAATTCATAGAATGCTGAAGTACAAAGGGATCTTCAAAACATCATTCGTCTTCTCATTTTACAGAGGAAGAAACTGTAAGGCCTGAATTTTGCTCAACACAATTAAGTGACTTTCCCAAGTTCACACAGACAGACATTCAAAACAGCAGAGACAGTAAGAAACCAAGTCTTCCAAACCCCCTTTTCTGTTTTCCCTCCCTCTCTACTATTAAAAGAAGAGAATGAGGTCAGGCTCGGTGGCTCATGCCTGTAATCTCAGAACTTTGGGAGGCCAAGGCGGGTGGATCACCTGAGGTCAGAAGTTCAAGACCAGCCAGGCCAACCATAGAGAAACCTCATCTCTACTAAAAATACAAAAATTAGCCGGGCGTTGTGGCACATGTCTGTAATCCCAGCTACTCAGGAGGCTGAGAGGAGAACTGCTCGAAACCAGGAGGCGGAGGTTGCAGTGAGCCAATATCACACCATTACACTCCAGCCTAGGTAATAGAGCGAGACTCCATCTCAAAGAAAAAAAAAAGAAAGAAAAAAGGAAGAAGAGAATGTTCCGATATGTGATTGGTGATGCTGACATTGCTTCTGTTCAAAATCTTCCTCCTCACTCAGTCACTAGTCTTTGCAATGATGATCAATGTCCTTGCCCTCTGTTTGCACTTCTGTCCACCAAAAACATCTGTGCCCAAACAATCACTTTTACTTTAACTGAGCATAATGAGGATGAATGACATAGGAATACCACTGAATTTTTGGTAAGGTCATCTTTAATTGCTATCTACTAAATTGCTCAATGGACAGTCATCCTTATGTTTCCTCCTCCCTAGGGAAAAGTGCTAGGGTTAGGTGTTCCTCTCTAGGTGCATGAGGTGGCTTCTAGTTGCTATGCAGCCTCCTGTAATTCAGCATAGTTGATGTTCCTTCCAGCTTCTAGGAAGCTCAGAACTAGGTTTCACGTGCTCAGCTGAAATGATCCCCTTAGCCTGTGTTGTTTGGAATACTTCTTGCTCCACACTACCCCCTTCTTCATTACTTTGCTGTTATTCTTTTATTCTTGTTTCAATCACCTTATTGTATCTTTGTCTTCATTGTAAATTGCTTCATATCTTCTTTGGAAGAGTAGAGTATAAATAATCATAATGAAACTCTCAAGACTTTTAAAGCTTTGAGGAGAAAGATAATGTATAATTTTCATGCATCTTGGTCCAAAACCAGGAATGTTGAGCTAATGAGAACACTCCTTTTGTGCCAAAATTACGACACAAAACAGACAGAGAACGCCAAGATGCTCCTGAGCCTTAAGGTAAATCTGGGACGAGTAACTTCTGCTTCTGCCATTCCATAGCCCACTGTGTTTCCGCTGCATTTATACACAGAAGTGATCATCTCCTTTATGGCTCACAAGTGGCATCTTACTTCTTCCCAGTGTGCTGGGGGCTGGGAACGCTTTGTGGTTGGCTGACCTTGTACCCACTCTGGTGCTTTGAGTTGTTCACTGATCCTCGTCAAAATTTACAAAAGCGCAAGACAGATGAGAAGGGGGAAGCACATTCCTCAGCTGGAAGAGTGGCCAAGTAACCACAAACTGCTGGCCCTCCTGGGATTGTGCTGGTCACGGACTTGGCTTCGGCAACCCAATGACTTGTTCCTCCAGACATCGCCTATGCCTGCAGTCAGTTATTCTTCACTCAGACCACCAGCCCTCTGGGTCCCAGGGAGGCAAAGCATGATGGGAAGTAGGAGGGTACTGGACAGGAATGTAAGGGGCCAAGGTAAGACCAAGAAGGAAGCCACTTCCCCCAGAGTCAGTCCCCTGCTGGATTCTAAGGCCCCTCTGCTGTAACAATTATCTTTCTAAATAACCTCGGTCCAAGCTATGGAGACTTGAAAGCAGTAGGAGCAGAGCATAAAGTTTTCCATATCTTCCACATAGATATTATATCTGGTATATGGGCAGGATTACCCCAGGCCAGAGATTGTTGTTTTCTTAAATAGCAAAGTTTATCCCACCCTCCATCCAAGGTGCATAAACCCTGGGCCTGAGGAAGGAAAGGGTCATAGTGGTTGCTACGTTACACATTGCTTTAATGCTCAGTTCTGGAGGTGATCAGAACTGAGGAGGTGAAGCCAGGCTCCACTCTTTACTAATAGAGTCACCCTGGGAAAGTTACTTAACCTCTCCAGTCCTCAGTTTCCTCATCTATAAAGTGGGAACAATAATGGAACCCACCTCATGGGATCAGAAAGCCCATGGTATAAGGCAAATGTCTGGCTTAGGGCAAATGTCATATAAACTTTAGCCTCTCCCGCCCCAAAAATATCTTGTCCTCCAAGATTTTAGTCACATCTCAGAAAGAAAAAGGAACTCAGTAACCACGAGAGTTAGTTCAGGCTTCTCTCAATTATTTACAGAAACAACACATTTCCTGTTTGAGGACCACGTCACACAAGATATGCCTCCTCTGAACTTGGTCATCAGGAGCATGCAGGACTGGTTTGGATATACAGTGAAAGAGGAAAATCAGTTATGATTGGATCTGCTCATTTTTACTTATTTCTACTCCCTCAACCCAGATAATTAAGAATTAACTGCATGTGGTTAATCCTCTTATAAAAACACAGTGCAAATCTTACCATGTCATTCCCCTGTTTCAAGCTTTTCAAAGATGCCTAAACCCAAGCTCCTTCCATGATACCCAAGGACCTCCATGATCTAACCCTCATTGCCCTTCCCTGCTTCATCACCTGCTAATGCCTGTCTGGACCTTTATAATCCAGCAGTGCTGAACTTCTTTTTTCTCCCTGGTGCCTCGCATCCTCTTCCTTGCCTGGTGCCTTTACTCAGATTGTCCCCTGGAAAACTTCCCCTCTCCTCATCTGCCAAATATGCTCAGGCATCATCTTTTCTGGACACCTGTCATGCACCTTCCCCACTACCCACCCCACAGCAGGCTGGGTGCATCTACCTCATGCTCCAGTTATAACCTGCACATTGTTTCATCACTACACTCACCACTTTGCATTATAAGGGCCTCTATTCCTTGTCTCTTGGGCCCTCTAGAGAGTGGGCCCCCTGAGATCAAGGAGTGTGTCTGTCTCTCTTGCATGTATGTGTCTATGTGTCTCAGGTGCCCAGCACATAGTAGGTGCTCGTGAAAGGCAGCACACACAAAGGTGAGAGACATGTGCAGTTGGACTGGTCGACAGGTAGGAGTAGTTTAGCTAAACAGCACACTGCCCAGGTAATGGAGTCAATGGACTCATCGACACATATTGCCACCCAGCAGTGGCAGGATCCTGGAGAAAGGGCCCCTCCACTAGAAATTTATGACTGAGTAAAGGCGAGAGGAGAGAGATGAAGGGACACAAACTTATGACGTATAATACTATCTGGGATGGAATGTTCTAGGAAGCAGGCATGAGAGGGGAAAAAAGACATCAAGCAGAGAATCTTGAAGATTAAGTTTGAAAGGACCCAGTAGGCCAAATGTCGCATCTTAAAATAAACGTCTCCACTCAGGGCTAAAGCAAGAAGAGGGACTAAGTATTGTGAAGCAGAGGAGTCCCTACAACCACCATCCTTCCTCACACAGCTCCTGAGCAGAGCTTAGCCAACTACACGTTCCACAGTGGAAACATCAAATTGGATATCCATCAGTTATTCCAAAGAAACACAGAGATACAGAAATCTGATCCAAGTACTGGCAGTATCCAACTTGAATCTGGCTTCTTTTTATCTTTACTATTGGTCTCACTCCTAGGCATATAGCCTACATTCACAGTTCTTTGAAAACCACAGCAGGTTAAGTACCAAGACTCCAGAGTTATGGCCTACAAGGTACAATATGGTGAGTGAGCCAAGGAGTGACCAACCAAGAGCCATAGCACATGGAAAGCCAGCATGTTCCTGGTCCTGACATTCTGCACACACCTTCAGGGAATTTCTAACCATAGGAGCCCAGACCACAGGTGGAAGGACCAAGGAGAAGTACGATGAGTTATTAGCATGAACGTCATTCGTGAAAACTATGTCCCAGATGTGCATACAGAAAAAGCCAGATTTCTCATTGCCCATCCCCTGCCTGGTCCTGTATCCTTAAGCTCTTTCCACACTAAATTCATACCCACCCATCAGACGTCCTTTACTCCTCTAACCTTCTTTCTCCCACCTATTCATTCACTCTGCAGAGCTCAGGTTAATGGAAATTGTAGACATATAACCTTGTGTGATCTTTTAGATTATCACTTAATACATAGTCACTCTCCTCTTGCCCCTCTTCTTTGATATAGAGTAAATTTCCCTCTTCCACATATGTTGGGTTTCACCATATGACTTGTTTGGAGAGAAGAATGTGAGTAAATGTGAGTGTGTGGTTTGGCTTCTGTTATTTTCCATGAGAACACAACTATGTGGCTCCTGATCCAAAGAGAATGTGGAACAAGATCTGGACCCAGCCTGAAGCCTGGAGCAAATATAGGTGACCCCTGGCCTGAAACAAAGTTGCCCCTGCCCACCCAGAGACCCATGAGTGAGAATAAATGCTTGGTTTTTTTAAGTCTTTAGTTCTAGGATGCTTTGTTTTGCATTATTCCTGTAGCAATAGCTAATGGATCCACTCTTAGAAAAGCTCAACTTGATTGCTGATTTGCTCTTTCTTAACTATTTTCCTGTATAAAACAGTGATGGCTCCTTTCCACATGCAGTCAGCACAGGATGGGCTCTGAATATCTCCAACAGCCTGTTGGTGGCTCTCACACCACAATATATCCAGGATACACAGTGCCTGGTACCTCCCAGAGATGAGATGGCTGGTGGTTTGGCTGCCTCTGCCTGACTTCCCACCATCAGCAGGATTTCCACTCCAGTCCTTGTTGGAAGCTGTGTGTGCCATACCACCCTCCTCCACCTCCCCCTGCCTGGGCAGCGCACAGAGTGAAACGGTCAGCAGGAGAGGGGCTCAGCCTGAGCTGCTGGCAGCAACTCTCCCCATGTCCTCTCGGGCAGAAGACAGATGCTATGTCTGTGCATATGGGCAGTGGTAATGAGAATTCCCTGTGGCTTCATGCAAGGGAATCAGGCAGTGCAGGCAAATCAGGCCAAACTTCCCTTCTCGTTCCAGAAATGACAGTGAAACAAATGGCAGGAAACTCTTTGTGCTGACCAATACAGAAAGGATTGCCAGGGCACAGCTCTGGAAGTGGGAAGAAAGTGAGAGGAAAGATAAAGGGCGCAAGAGACAAAGAAAATGTGAGTGCAACTATAACTTGTGTGAATCACTCTATATTACATCATTGGCCTTCACAGCTCTGTCCATCAAACCTTACCAAATCCAGTTCCAGAAAGGCTTACATATCTTACAAATATTTGCTAACCAGAAAACATGGCTGATGACATTCCGCAAGCACTCTGGATAGCCAAGGTGCCGGATAGGTGGGAAAAAATGAGCTGGTTTAAGCAAGTACAAGGCCACAGTACAATTTGAGATAGTTCTTAGTTACAAATGGGCCTGTGCCACAGACAGAATGAAGAAGAGCATCAGGATCCCCTCCCCAAGATTATGCTATACCCAGAAGGGTTTCTAGGGGGTATGCAGTGTGTGCATGCTCTACACATGTGCTGCTGAAATGCTAGTAGATTCACCCGTAACCTCCAACTCTCAGTACCCTTACAATAGAACTATCTGAGTTTGCAACTGACCCCTACTGATGTCAGCTGGTCCTGGCATTCTGCACATAGCTCCAGAGAATTCTCATCCATTGGAGCCTGGACCACAGGTAGAAGGACCAAGGAGAAGTATGATGAGTTATTAGCATGAACGTCATTTGACCATCTTTAATTACACTGGCATTGGACTCAAAATTTAAATGAAAAATAGTTCCTGAACAACAACACATTTTAAGTTTTAACTGTCTTTTTAAAAAGACTGTGTGAAGGCCACCAACCATGGCTACAAATGCTCCTCCCCCTTCCTCCTTGGTTCCATAAAGGTTGAGTCACAGAACTACTTCAGGAAGTCAAGCAGCCAGAGATGGGCTTCTGGAACCTGCCTGACAACATAAGAAGGAAAAGGAAGGGAAGGAATCACACACAGAAGAAACAGCTTTGAGGAAAAATCAGTCAGCATTTTCATAAGGAAATTATTGGTCCAAGTCTGAAAGAGATACACAGATGCTATCATATTCAGGACACTAAGGAACCACAGTTAACCCTCTGAGAACCAGATACCAGGGAGGAGAGCCGAGAACACCTTCCATACAAGCTCTGTGGCCAAGTCACACCAGCCTTACTCTGGTTCCTGCAGAGCAAATGGAAATAAGAATTGCAGCAAGAAACAGACAAAATCATTCTGAATTTAGTAACGCTCTATATAAATTTTAGATACAATGCGTATGTGATTTTGTGATTCTGCAAAGTATCTGCTAAGCACTGAAGAAAGCAAAGTCCCTAAGGTAAAATGAAAGGAAAGACATTGGATCTCTTTAATATAATTTTTTAAAACAATACTGAGCACCTACTTGGTCATTCACACTTTCTCAACGTTGTATCATTTAGTCCTCACAACGATTCTATAAAATAGGCATTATAATCCCCACTTTACAGGTAAGAAAATTGAGGCTCTGAAAGATTAAGTGACTTGATTGGTCTCCTGGATTTGTGACTTTTTATTCCCTCGTACTACATTCCACAGCTTGGGTCTATGTGAATGTAATGAGTGACTTTTACTGTGCCTATTAATTTAGAGACAGAATCTGTGCCAGTGCATCCACTCACAGTCTCTGCCTCAGAAGACACTCGAGAAGTCATGTGTCATCTGGAGGGGTGATCCGCTCATCCTGAAAGCACCTCCCGCGTTAGCCAATGGGACCTAACATAACCCTGGATTATTGGTTCCTCCCCCCTCTGTTTTGTTGACCTGAATATTATTATAGATGATGCTAAAAAAAGGCTCATGGGCATCTCATATTCTATCTCCGGTCCCCTTTGGAAAGAAGAGATGCTTATGGAAAACCTCCCTTTCTGTCCTGAGTCAAGACATTCCTTGCTGCCCTGCCACCATTTGGAAGTGATTATCACCGAGATACCCTGACAGAGTGAATGATGCTGAGGGCTTGCTCCTGGATGCTGAGCGAAGAGCTCACTGCACGCTCCCCACCCCCAGCCCTTGGCACACGCTGCTACAGAGAGCCTGGAATCCCACTTGGATGCCGATTTCCAAGGCTTGCTTTCCACTTTCTGATACATGGGATCAACTTTAATAAAAAAAACCTGGCAGGGAAGGCACACCTCTGCCTAGCAAGAGCCCCCAGTGGCAAAACTGAGAGAGTCTTGGTGGGGGGCTAGAGGGCAGACTGTCAGCTCATTTGTTACCCCCCACCAGAGATGCAAGGGCACCCTGTGACCTTCCCCCAGGCCCTCTGCCTCAAAGCCAACAGCAGCAGCAACTGTCTACATAGTGGCTTCTTCCCCTTTTCCTTGAGGAAGCCCGTCCCACCATCTCCAGCCAAGATCCACCCAATCCTTCCTGTAGGTTCAGCTTCTGCTATAGATTCTTGGGGTAATTTGCACTCCCCACATGGCTCTCAGCAGCCTCTCCAGAAAGGAATGCAAAAACCACTGGGACCAGACATTGCTGGATGCTCAAGAAGACCAGCGAACCACCCATCTTTCCCATGACCTTTGTGTCTGGAACTGAAAGCTTGTTGGTAAGCTGGTCTTGGCAAGCCGAATCACAGCATCGCAACCTCTACAACAGTCACTACATTGTAAGGTGCCAGGGAGAGAACATATTCCATCCCACTGCCTCCACGAGAAAAAATAAAAATGAGAAAAACGTTCATCCACTTACCCTGGACAGTCATTTCCTCAAAGCTGTTTCATTAGATATTCACAACAATCTTATAGCACAATTATTCTCCTCATTTTACAGATGAACAAAAGACTCAGCTTTGTTGTCTGATGCCCTGCTGTCAGTAAGTGGCAGTCACAATTTGAATTCCAGTATTATAACTAAAGGGTGTAGCTCTCTGCTTCACTTCAGAGTTTCAGGCTCTCTGAATTCTTTTCCACTACAGAGCTTGAGAGTTTCGTAAAGGCAAGGACACTTGACACGCCAACAAAATTCATCCCAGCTCTGTGTGGAATGAATTTGAATTCTTCATTAGTGATGAGTGACAAGAATACTTCTTCTCTAAGCCAGATTTGGTCTCTTTCCACCTTCCTAATGTTCTGTACCTTCCCTTCAAGCTCTTACCAGGCAGGAAGATTTGACAGGCTTCCAATGATGAAATAAATGAGCAGGGTAAGGTGATAAAAACTACCTTCTTTGCCTGTTTTCTTTGTGTTCTTAATAGAATCTCATCATGTGTAGCATTACAAAGTCAAAGCTGCCTCTATCAAAAGCCACAGAGCACTGAAGATAGAACAGTAAATAAAAGTGAGTTATCATGCATCGCTAGCCATCATTATAACCCCTGACAAAACTAGAAGCCAAGCAGATCTGGCTCTCTGTGCAGAATGAGCAACCAACAGAAGGCTCACGCATCCAATGGGGTGGAGATGCAGATGTTGCCCAGGCACTGTTATTCTCCCCCTTTCCTTCTCCCTACTCCTGTATTTTTGGTCTTGCTTCATCTTAGTGAACGATCTTGATTTATCTGAGGTGTGGGTATTAAGGGTTACTGGAAAGTAATTACCGCTGAATGTCGAACCACAAGTGAGGAGAGCTCCACTCTTCTTTCGTCTGCATTGCTCAGGCATTTGCAATACAGAGGGAATGTGACTCAGACAAGGATTTGAGAAAGTATATTGTATTTGATTATGACTCCTGTAATAATTTTGGATAAATGTGATCATCCACAGGACAATGAAAGAACTTTATATACAAAAGTTACCATTATGACAATATTTGTCATAATGTCCCCCATATCTGGGAGTCTATTTCTATTTCGACTTTCCCACTTCTTTTAGTTGTAACATTCAAGAAGTTTAAGACATATCTGGAATCTCATCCACAGATGTAATGGAATCCCAAGAACTAAATATTTCCATCAACAGGATTCTCATTTTTTCTTCCTCCAAGGCCCCTTGCTCTTCCCTAGAAATGCCTGACTGGAATTGGAGTGGTCAGAATAAACTGCATTATTCATCAGAGATTTTCAAAATGATGGGCCCAAAGGCCTGAAGTGATAAATACTCTATTGGAGGTTCCTAATTATGTGAAAAATGATCTCCCATATGTAAAAAGAATCTCAGGCCCGGTCATCCTTGTACCACATTCCTAACTTCATCTGGGTTTGTGTGACAAAGGGATGACATGACAGGAGTGGCCTGCGCCTCAGAACCCCAGGTACTGCAGCTTTCAGTTGTGGAGACCCAGCCCACCCACCGGCTCTTAACAGCCTCATGCCCCTGAAGCTACTGCATGGACATGCCTGAAGATAGGCACACCACACCGAGAGCCACACACCCCAAACTTTGAAGATCAACAGCCTCCTTCCCAGAATTGTCATCAAAGATTAAGGGATGTCACCCTGAGTCAGGCAAGCTCTAAACTGTAAACGCAGCTTTGAGAGAGAAAGAGAAGGGTTTGCTTGTCCCAGAGGCTCCAGGAGAAGCAAGCTCTTCAGGCTTCCCCTGCACAAAGGCATTTGAGTTCTTTGAAGGATGATGGGGCCAATTTTTGCTATAAGGCTCAATTAACTCGGAACATCTCAGAGGGCACTGTTGTGTGATGTGCCCTTCATGATGGCTGAGAGCTCCCCAAAAGCCTTCAATCTTAACTCACAGCTCCACAGTGACCCAAAACAGAACTCCTAGTGCCACCATGACCATTCTAGTAGATGGTCCTGAGCTACCCGCTGTGCCTTTAGAAGAGCAAGAGGCAACCATGTACTGTTATATCCTCACATTCTTTAATCAACCCTGACAAATCATAATTTCTTCGGTTTTCAATGGTTTGGATGTTTTCCTTTGTTTTCTAAATGCCTGGACTCTATTTTAACAATTCTAAAAAGTACTGGAATATCTCCCTTATTACTATTCTAATGGGCTTTAAGGTTGAAGACCAGGGCCATGAGGACAAGGAAGAGTTATTGCCATGTATTAGATTAGCAAAAGAACCGTATGTATGCTAGGCAGAGTAAAGTCTGGGAGATCAGGAGCTTATGAGTGCTAAGTCCAGCTCTGCCCCTATTTGCTGTTGCTCTGAGAAAATTTCATTGTGCTACTACCTTTAGTTTTCTTCATACGTAAAACAGGGATGCTTATCCAGATTAAAGACATCTGGTTATAAATTATCTGACTCTCTTCCCACCAAGAGCTGGAAGCACTTCCCCTGACCATGAGTCTTGATGGGCTCTATGACAGTGGAAGTGATGGTGGAAGTCACACTGTGCCAGTTTCCCAGCCCAGGTTTTAAGAGACTAGTAGGTTCCACTTCCTGTCTGTTGGATCATTCATGCTTGGAATCCAGCCACTATGCTGCAAGGAATAGAGGCTCACATGAAGAGGAAATAAGATCCCCAAGCCAACATCCTCAGCTGAGCTCCCAGGCAATTGCCAGGACCAACTTAACAGCCACATGTGTGAGCCAGCTTGGAAACAGATACTCCATCCCCAGCTGGTCTGCCGGCAGCAGACACTGTATTAAACAGCAATAAACCATCCTTGCTGAGCCCTACCCTACTGCAGATTCATTAGTAAAATAAATAGTGGTTGTCATTTCCAGTCACTAACTTTTGCCTTGGTGTGTTATGTGCCAATGAATGACAGGGATTTATATTTAGACTTTCAGGGAAGAAAATTGAACTGAACCAAATATAAAGAAATTATCTTTTTCAATTATACCTCTCTAGCTCACACAAAGAGGTTGAATATCAGGAAGAAAAAAGTCCACCAAAGAAGTGGCATTCTTGTCTAATGGTCTTATATCCCCATCACTGACAGAAAGTTAGTTATGCTCAACTTATGCCAATTGGAAACAATATATAGAGTCCACAAGTAAGTTCATCCCAGCAGGATTAGCATAATTTATGGGGCCCAGTGGTGAAGTGAAAATGCAGCATTCCTTGTTCAAAAATTAAGAATTATATATAGCCGGGCATGGTGGTTCACGCCTGTAATCCCAGCATTTTGGGAGGCCAAGGCAGGTGGATCACGAGGTCAAGAGATCGAGACCATCCTGGCCAACGTGGTGAAACCCTGTCTCTACTAAAAAATACAAACATTAGCTGGGCATGGTGGCATGCGCCTATAGTCCCAGCTACTCAGGAGGCTAAGGCAGGAGAATTGCTTGAACCCAGGAGGCGGAGGTTGCAGTGAGCCAAGATTGTGCCACTGCACTCCAGTCTGGCGCCTGGCGACCGCGCGAGACTCTGTCTCAAAAAAAAAAAAAAACAAGAATGATACCTAAAAGTATAAATAACATCAAGAGGGAACAGCAGAGGATTAAACCAAGAAGCTGCCCTGCATCCCAGCTTAATGGCCTAGCTGATCTGATCCATATAATGGAAACACATATTCTAAACCCTAGATACCCATCTTCTCCACTCCTTACCTGGTATTTCATTCAGAAGAAGCATTCTGATATTTCACTTAGAACAAGCCAAAATCTGCCTTATGTCATGAACCATTCTTTAAAATGATCAACCAACTTCTTTATACTTAGTCACCCACACTCTCTTCCTTTTTTTTTTTTTCCGTTGTTGTTGTTGTTGTTATTGGGGTCAGGGTTGCATAATAGAAAAGAGTTTTTAAAAGGTGTGGGCAGGGCTTAAGGAAAGCAACAAAAAAATGGTATGGAATCCTAGGCTGGAAACTTCAGGGAGCTATTGCTAGCCCTAGGCCTGAAGGGAGCAGTTACCAGAACCCACATGGACAAAGACATATGATAGTATCTTTGACTTCTGGTGAAAGAACAAAACCAACATGTAGGGAAGGCATGGGGAAAGAGCCAGGGGAATAAATCCCCAGCTCATTTCCCTTCTGCTTTCAGCTCTTCTGCCAGGGCCTCTTACAGGTCAAAGCAAGAGAAACCAGAGGACAGATGAGTTCACTGAGGCAGGGCATACAAGCCAGTCTCATAGGAGCATACATGAAAGCTAAGCTATTTTTAAGAAAGCTAGAAAAGCCCTCTTTAGAAAAATCTCAACATTTTCTCACTTATCCCTGCAGATAACAACAACAAAAACAGCATCGCAGGAGGAACCCCTTGGCTGACATTTCCCAAACTGCTCTCAGAAGTCAGGGCTGAGCTGGGTCTCTGAGGTAATGAAGGCAGTGAGTGGTCATGCCAGAGATGGCAGGGGCCAGCTCTCACCCCACAGCAATGAGAAGGAGTGTTAACAGCAAACAGAGAGGCAACCAAGCCAGCTCCCTCAGACAGGCAGCAAATATCTCCACAAGCTCACACCTCCTTGAGAAATAACTGCTGTCTCTGCCATTTGTGTGGAGCATGCCTGAGGGTGGTGGGGGTGAGGGAATGGGGACAGTCACCACATGTGCACTATGGGAGCTCCAAAACAAAGCAGAGAACGTGGCAAAGGGGGCCCAAGAACATCCCCCCTCCCCTCCTGTAACCAGCCTCTATGAATGCAGCATCTCAGGATGCTTCAAAAAGGGCTCAAGAGGCTGGGGGCATGCCTGTCATCCCAGCACTTTGGGAGGCCGAGACGGGTGGATCATGACGTCAAGAGATTGAGAGATTGAGACCATCCTGGCCAACATGGTGAAACCCCGTCTCTACTAAAAGTACAAAAATGAGCTGGGTGTGGTGGCACGCACCTATAGTTGCAGCTACTCAGGAGGCTGAGGCAGGAGAATCGCTTGAACCCGGGAGGTGGATGTTGCAGTGAATCAAGATCGTGCCACTGCACTCCGGCCTGGTGACCAAGGCTCAAACAACCTTGCTTTTATGCTTGCATCTTAATTAGGTGCAGGTGCTCCCAGGTCAGTGGTAACATTTTCGCAAGTCACCCTTTTCTGCCTTTAAGATCTGACAGGAGACAGGGTACAGTAGCTCTAATGTTAGATCAGTCCCCTTTCTAGCTGGTCCCCCATCTTATTGACCTGTTTCCTTCTTATAGGTCTTAGCTTTTTCTCTCTTCATTTTGTTTCTTCTAGCTTTTTTCTACCTTTTAAAAACTATAATTTCTTCCTCTGTAGATCCCATCCCTTTTCTCTTTTTTTAGTCTCTCAGGGTTTGAACCAAGAGAGAACTCAGATGTTCATGGTCTCCATCCCCACAAGACGTCTAGGCTCCAGCATCTTCTCCCTTTAAGCAAAGCTGGCAGTTTCTGTTTTCTACAGTAGCTAGCATGTTATCTTTCTTTATTCATACTAAGCATCCAATAATTATTAGAATTACCTGAGTAATGAGGACATAGGTAGCAGAGAGTGGTGGATGGCTTCCACTTGGCATCAGTTGGAGCACAGCAATCACAGGCAGCTCCACTTCATCCCAGGCAGAAGCCCTGAACACCAGCACCCCAGAGGCTCCTGCTAGACTGTAACCTAGTTCCTTCTCCTGTTTCCCAGCCCCTGGGTTAAGTGAATGATCAGATGCCTGCACAAGACAGGACAGTCTGAAGTTGCGCTGTTTGTCTCTCTTGACATGTTCAGCAACGCACATTTTATCAATTAATACTCTTATTAGGGCTGTTCTCTATCTTCATCTTTCCCTTTCATTGTGTTCTCTACCCCTCCCTGTTTAGTGAAAGTCATTCTAATAAGTCACAGCTTTTATGTTTATGAAGGGGATGTTCCCACAAACCACATCCACAACTCCCTTCTGGCCATGCCCTCCTTTGGGCTGGCTCCAGCCACCTTCCTAAACTCCCCTCTCCCAACATCCACCCTAACCAAAGAATATTCAGGAAAAGCCCTACTTCCTTTCATCTCTACCCACTCCAACCTTGGTTTAAAGCCCCCCAGGCCCAGGACATCAGCACAAGAACTTCAGAAATCTTAACTATAGCTTTGTACTTTGAATACTGGCTTTGAAGTACTTGCTAACAGCTATAATTGGCATTATGGAAGAAGGTTAGAATAAATTACTTGTAGCTAAAGAGCCAGCAAAGTGGAAATTATCCAAGTCATCTTGTATTTGGTCCTTAATCCAACACTATAAAACTAAATCCTTGTCACCCTGACTCCTTGTTAGGCTGAAGCACAACACAGCATTTCACAGTCCCACACCGTGTCTGACAGCCTTGAGATCTGGCCCCCTCTGCCCCCAGGGAAAGCCTCAAAACCATCAAGAAGGCACCATGCAGCTTTGGAGAGTCCCATCTACTCCCGACACACGTGACCCACCAAATACCTCTCCCTGTCTCCTAGAACCTTGACTTCAGCAGCTGAGAGTTGATCCTCACCAGGGTGCCGCCTACAAAAACATTCAAGGAGCACCCCTCTCAGCAGTACTCATTTTAAATCAGGGGTTGTGAAAATTGGAAATCTTAAAGACCCAAAGGGCTTCTTCTCTCTGGTAGTATTTCAGATCCCATCATGGGAGGCAGATGTGCACTGGTCAAGTAAGGACCTACTGGACATCTCTCATAATAGAGTACCAGCGTCCAGGTCAGGCGATGGGTGCACAGACACCTCCCTCACCCACAGTCTGTCCAAGGGACATGGTGTGCAGGGGACATTTTATTTTCTGACAGAAGAAAGAAGGTTTTTCTTTCTTGATTGGGTAGTTACCTTGGTGACATTCTGTTTTGTGTATGTACAGCATGTGTGTGTGTTTGTGTGTGTGTGTGTGTGTCTGTGTGTGTGTGCATGTTGCATGACACAGAGTGCACAGAGGCATGAGGGAGAGACAGGTGGACACTGGGCAGTGTCTGTCCGCTTCCCAGCCCCACGAACACATGCTGAGAGCTGACCACAGGCAGATGGGAAGGGCGGAGCGGAGAGGCCTGGGAGCACAGTGTCGCTGCTTCAGGGCCCAGGGACAGAGAAAAACACCCAGCTGCCGATGCAACCAGCACCATGGTCACTTCAAGGACTGGAGGTCCTGGGGGCACTGTTACCACCTGCCCCTCGGATCCCTACCCTAGCAACCTCGTGGTGGGCACCCTTGGTCATAGGGCCTATGACTCCCTCAAGCTGCTTCACAAGCAGAGAACGCTGCAGGGAGACACTGGGCAGGAAAAACTGGGGCTGCCAGGCTGGTACAGAGACATGCACGGAAGTGGTTTGTAGGGGAGGCGGCTGGAGCCAGAGGAGAAATCTTTAAAGTTAACGTGCTCTCATTTGCATCCATATGTAGGCGGTTCCCCAGGGGCATCTGAGTTACACACAGGAGGCTGGCCATGGAGGCAGAGGTACTTGCACTTTTACAGCACAAGAGAAAAATGGCAAATGAGGAGTTGGAGAGAAGCCCAGCAGCCTGTTGCGGCAACACCTCCCCACCTGGATCCCAGCCGCCACCCTCGACGGGATCGAGGCTTCCCTTCCTTTTGATGGGTGAACATTTCTGATCAGGATCTGGTTCAGTGAGAATGAGTTTAGAAACCTAGAAGGAAGAAGAAAAACCTCCAAAAAAAATACTCTGATAAGATTATTTATGGAATTGATACTTGTAAATAGCTTGAGAAGAAAGTGAACTCTCCTTCATGTTTTTGAACCCCTCCATCACCACCACAACACCCGGCATGTGCATCAGACATAGCGAGCCCTCAGCCCGTGTCCATCATTCTGTACATATGAGGGGTGCTTGTGGAACCCAGTCAGAACGAGGAGACTGGAAAGGCGAAACCCCAACAGTTCCAAGTCTAGTTTATTTTTAAGCCCATAGAAATCCAACAATCCATAGATACAATTAATACACATGCTCCAAACACTCCAACTATGGGATACATGGGAAATCCCTGAATACTTTTACAGAGAAAGTTATAAAGGAGGCAGCAGGATGAATAAATTGCATTCTGGATTTACCTTTCTCTTTGTATTACTTAGGATATTGGACTTCAGAATAAGGTGAAATTGAAATGTACATATTAATACAAAAAAACTACAGTATTAAAAAAAGTAGAGGCACAGAGCCTGCATGCACACCAAGGTGTTTCAGATGTGTCAGCCTGGGCTCTTACCACATGGGGAAAAAATAAAGCCATTCTGGGAACCACTGGGACACAGTTCCAGCCCCAAAATGTGAAGCCTGATAATAGAAGAGGACAAGATCCTTCTGAGTGGGGCTCCAGGCCCAGAAGATTTCTGCAAACTATTATCTAATTTTATTCCCCTCATTGCATTACAGGGGGATTTAAAACACATCACCTCCTGCTGAAATGGGTTCTGGTAAATTTCTTGAGAGCTCTCGCGGATCTCACGTCATCCTCTGGGTTCAGGGTCAACGCTGCATTAATGACCCACCATTTATCCACTGCGTCATTCATTCCCTGGCAACCTATTTTATTTATGCTGTATAAATTCAGGAAGCAATTAATAGTTGCCACAAAGGCAACATGAGTCAGGGTGCTTTTCTCCACGAAACTTCAGAGCACCGCACTTCTCATGCCCCAAGGCAGAGAAGGGAAGCAAAGCTGACTGAGGAAAAGCACTAAATCACTTCATTACATGTTCTGTCTTCCTTCTCCCCCTGTTTGGAGGGAAGCAACTTTCTGGCTTTTCTCTTAGCACCTTCTTTTCCCACTTTATAAAGAAATAATTCCTGTTGCTGACAGCTGTCCATGCTACCTTTTTTTGATATCCTGTTTACCTTATGGTTCTGTTCAGGCAAAAGTAATTTAGTAACACCATAAGAATCATGAGGAAAGAGCAGTTTACTAACCCAAAACAAATCATCCTAATGCAAAAAAGAAATGAAAATAGGAGTCCTTCTCGGATTTGACTTCATTGCACTCCGCAAGTATCTCCCAGGTAGCTGAGACAGGTATCAGCCAAAGGACAGAGAGGTGACTTGTTCATGCTAGTACAGAGGGTCAAAAGAGAAGTCAGAATTCAGACAAAATCTGCTGGCTTCAGGTTCAGAGCATTTGTTAAGGCATTTTATATATATATATATATATATTTATATATATATATATATACACACACACACACACATACACATATATATATACACACATATAAATATTTTTTTCTCTGAACATATATGAGATATAGATATATATAATCTCTCTCTGAACGTGTATATACATATATATGTGTATATATCACATATATACGCATATATATGCGTATATATCACATATATGTGATATATACATATATACATATATATGTGTATATATACATATATGTGTGATATATATATACATATATATGTGTGTGTATATATATATACATATATGTGTGTGTGTGTGTGTATATATATATATATACACATATATGTTTTTTCTCTGAAGACTCCAAGCCATTTACTTGTAAGCTGTGATAGATGCTGTGGATTGGTTAACCCAGCTCACATCCTCAGGCCCCTTCTTCCAGACAATTTCACTGTTAAGAGTTGCCCATTCGACTCAATGAGATGTAAGTGGAAGCCCCTGGGTGGCTTCCAAGACAGCTTTTAAAAGGAGACAAGACCCAGCTAGTGTGATTCTTTGATCTTTTACCCTTCACCTTTTGGCCCTACACTCTTCTTGCCTGGAATGTGATTACAAGGCTACAGCTGCACAGTCTTCCTGTGGCCCTGAGAATAAAGACCTATGTGCCAAAGAGATGGAAAGGAGAAATACAGAAAGAGCCTGGATTGCTGACAGCATCAATGAGCCACCATACCATCTCTGTACTGCCTATCCTCAGACAGCTTGTAACATGGAAGAAACCAACTTCCCTTCTGATTAAGCCCGGGTTAATTGGGTTTTCTGTTATTTGAAGCTGAAAGTATTTCAGCTGAGTTCTCTGTCTCTCTCTCACACTACACACACACACACACACACACACACACACACACACACACCCCAACTTCTTAGTAGAAACTAGACATTCCTTAACATAATAAAGAATGGCAATCTTAAACCTACAGCCAACATTATACTTTAGTCAACTGAAGGACATTCATTTTCCCGTAAACTCCAGGAAAAAAGACAAAAGTGCTCCATATTACCTCTACTATTTAAATACTTAAGAAGTTCTGTGTTAAAAATAGATAAATACATAGAGACACAACTGCTGGAAGAAATAAGATAAAATAGTTACGATTTGCAAATGAATAAAACCAAGAGAATAAAGGAAAGGCTTATAAGTATAGATTTAGTAAACTATATAGACACAAGACCATATATAAAAATTAAAAACATTTCTATGTTACTAGTAACAAAGTTTAAAATAAAGATTCTGGATATTAGCCCTTTGTCAGAGGAACAGATTGCAAAAATTTTCTCCTGTTCTGTAGGTTGCCTGTTCACTCTGATGACAGTTTCTTTTGCTGTGCAGAAACTCTTTGGTTTTATTAGATCCCATTTGTCAATTTTGGCTTTTGCTGCCATTGCTTTTGGTGTTTTAGTCATGAAGTCTTTGCCCATGCCTGTGTCCTGAATGGTATTGCCTAGGTTTTCTTCCAGGGCTTTTATGGTTTTAGATCTTAGGTTTAAGTTTTTAATCCATCTTAATTTTTGTGTAATGTGTAAGGAAGGAGAAAAAGAAGCTTTAAAAATGTCAATACGCATTATTCCATAATCCTCCCTCCAGTAATCTAAGAAAATAATCTAAGATAAAATAAAATATGTATTATCAGGAAGGCCACCTAAGTGTTAGTAACATCATAAATGGGTAAACAAATTGTTCTATGACTTAAGTTCCATAACCATTAAAATCATACTCTCAAAGACTAATGACATGGGAAAACATTAATATAATGTTAAATGAAAACAGATGGTTACAAGACTGTACATATCATACGAATAGGTAAAAGGCAGACTGGCAGACACACAAAACACATGTGAATAATGAGGGAGGGGGAAATACTAGAAAGAAAATACACCAAAATACTAAGAAGGTAATCTGTAAATAGTGGGATTGTAGATGATTTTCACTTGTGTATATTTTTTGTATTTTCCAAATGTTCTCTACTAAGCATTTAGTTACCTTGTAATTCAGTGTCTCTGACCATTACAACATGGTATCTCTCAACCACATGGGCCACCAGCTTTGTCAAGGTTATAGTTCTGCATAACAATCACTAAGGTAGTACAACTTCTACCTCCAACTAGATTTTTGTTTTATTATAGGGTGACAAGGCACATTCATTTTCTCCCTAGTAAAGAAGTAAAAATGCTTCTTTTACAAACACTAGAAACTTCTTTTACAAACACTTAATTGGAATAGAAAATTGAGATCTTTTGATAAATGTCCTTTGTCCTTTGGTTTTCTACCTGCTGACATTAAGTTAAAAGGCAGTACTATTGATAGACATCTCACAACCTAGACTATTCAACCCAAGAAGTGCTGAATACAGTGGGGATGGCTAATACCCATACCATAGAGAGCATGCCACAGAGAAATTGATGTCTTTGATTTGCTGAGGTCTTGAGCCCACCCCAATGTCATTGTTAGCTAAGATACTAAGCACAAATTAAATGTAAAGACTGAAATGTGTTTCTTCCCCTAAAAATTAAGACTCAAGATGGGAGTCTTGAAGGATATTCTGCAAGGCAGAAGGAAGAATGAGAGAAAAAAAGAGATTGTATGTGCATAAACCTTTGGTCACTGACCATACGGGTCTTCTCAAGGGCAGATTACCAGTACTCTAATAGGGGGTACTACAGAGTCATCTGAAACTTAAAAGAGACATTCATACATTCAGTAGAAACTTCAGAGGAATCCGTAAGATCAAATGTGTACCCTGCAAAATATTAATATTTGCCTGGTCTTGCTCACTCCATATCTTTCTAAATAGAATTGTCATTACAAGTAACCCAGCCTTTCTGGGATGTTAGGAGTATTGCCTAGAGATAAGGGCATCCACCTAAAAGGGAAGCCAATAATTTTAGCTGCCTGAATAGTAATTCCATGGGATAAGTCAGACACATTGTAAGAAAAGATAAAAGTAAAAAACAATGACAAAATGCTATATAGTATTACACAAAAGCTAAATATTATGTTCACACTAAAACTTCTACATAAATGTTTATAGCAGCATTATTCTTAGTAGCTAAAAAAACTTAAAACAACCCAAATATCCATCAACAGCTGAATGATAAAACGTGGTACATCCATGCAATTAAATATTACTCATCCACAAAAAGGAATGGAGTACTGACACATGCTATACATGGATGAACCCTAAAAACATTATGCTAAGTAAAAGAAGTCAAATACCAAAGACATCACACTACATGATTTCATTTATGTGAAACGTCCACAATAGGCAAAGCCATAGGAACAGAAAATAGATTAATGGTCGACAGGGGCTGGAAAGTTATGGATAGATAGTTACTGCTAATGGATAGAGTTTCTTTGTAAGGCGATGGCAATGTCCTAAAATAATAATGAAAATGGGGGTGATAGTTGCACAACTCTGAACATACCGAAAAACTGCTGAGTTGTACAATTCACTTCAAAAGAGTTTTATGGTATGTCAATTATATCTCAATAAAACAGTTATTTAAAAAATAAACATATGTTTTGATTCCTCTCTCCTCTGCAATAGCTTCCTTGTTTTTCTCCCAGTGTTTCTGTTTCACTCTAAAGATAACTGCTAGAATAATCTTCCTAATAACACTATCAAATCATTTCTATGGTCAACAACCCACCATGGCTTACCTTGCACAATATAAAACATCAACTCCCAATGGACCAAAGACCTAATTATAAGGCCAAAAACTATAAAACTCTTACCAGAAAATATAGGGATAATTTTTTATGACTTGGCAGTGGCTTCTTGGATTTAACAACAAAAGCACAATCAACAGAAGAAAAATTAAACCATTTGACTTTACCAAAATTGAAAAATTTTGTGCATCAAAAGACACAATCAATAAAGTGAAAAGACAATCCACAGAATGGGAGAAAATATTTGCCAATCATATAATGTATAAGGGTCTAGTATCTAGAATATATAAAGAGTAATACCCATAGAATGGGAGAAAATATTTGCAAATCATATAAGGGTCTAGTATCTAGACTATATAAAGAGTAAATGGAGAGAGATCCAAGATGGCCGATTAACAACAGCTCAGGATTGTAGCTCCCAGTGAAAGCGCAGAGAGCGAGTGGACGCCGCACTTTCAGAAGAATTTTTGTTGCCCACAGACTAGGAGATTCCCGGCGGAGGAGCCACAC